>CAMOHE010044560.1:35080-61030 GCA_946598075.1 Artocarpus hirsutus
CTTCATAATAATACTTCATGAAAAATCATCATGAGAAATCATCATAAAAATGGATTTCAAACTTTTCATAAAACTCATACTTTTCATAAAATTCATCATGTTGTAGGTGAGAATGTACTTACCTCTTAAAGCTTACTTAACCTTATTTTGTAGGAGACAACGCCGCGGTCTCGATGTGCTCACTTCATATTATGTTCATGTCATACATTCATAAAATGGCAATTAACATTTAGTTTTAATTACCATAAAATAACATCCATAACATCATACATACATTTACATTCATTTCTTGAAAACATAAATATATAACATATTTCATTAACTTGAAAGCATTTTAAACAAAACTATCAACACAATTGTTCAGCAATAATTTACTGTGAGTGATGGAGAGAAGAAAATTCATAACTTTTTATAGAAAAATCAAAATAATGTGAAACTTGGAGGAATATCACATAACACATGCATAGATAACATATTAAAAATTCAGAACAAAACGACATTCATAGATGGAGATATTGCAGTCGGACTGAGGAGAGATACAATTTCAGAAAATACCAAAAAAAATGTGTGCTTACCTCAAAACGATTTCTCTTCAATCTTCTTTTGAATTCACCCAAAAAATTCAATATTTTACTCAATAATAACAGGAAATTTTGAGAGAGAGAAGAAGAAAGATGTGAAGAGGAGAGAGAGAATGAGAGAAAATACGTGAGAGAGAGAGAGAATTATTTTACGTGAAAAAAAAAAGAAAATAAGAATGGGTAAAGAAAGGATTGTTTCCCCCCTCAATATTAGAATTTTCTGACTAAGATTGGGGCATTCTTCACATGGGAAATGGAGGAGATTAAGGGAAAAAGTTAGAACTTCCAGATATGGTTCAAGTTACCATATTTTGTCTTTGTAAAATGGGAAACCTTATCAAATGCATTCAATAAATTCAAAGTCAATTGCTTCTTTACCAAAATTGAAGAAATAATCCCAAAAACATGTCAATTATTCAAAATAAATTATCCACTCACATAATCAACCTTATCACAAATTTTGTGAAATTTCTGTTGACTGCTCGTCAGCTGTCACGGCCTATTGATGTCTCACTTTGGCCTACCGATCTCTAAAGTTTAGCTTCTCGACAATATACCATCGACCTACCATTTCAAGGGAGTCATTTCGGCCTGCCAAACTAAATGGTCCGGCCTGCCGATCTACCCTAACATACAAAAATCATTCATAACATTAAATTATCAAAAAAATATGATTAAACATATAACATTAATGACATGAACACTTGAGCACATCAATTCCACGTAAGCGTCACCTGCCATAACACTTAAAATAAAATGGTTAGCACCATTATATCATATATCATAATACATATCATAAATATAACACTTAACGTTGTTACACATTTGACATAAATTATTACATAAAAATCAGCGGGTGTTACAGCTCAAGTGTTCATGTCATTTGCATTGTGGCTAATAATGATGATTTAATGCTTTGATGAATTTTGGTATGTTAAGGCAGATCGGCAGGCCGGACCTTCAAGTTTGACAGGTCAAAATGACCCTCTTGGAATGGTAGGCGGATGAATATAATCAACAGGCTGGACTTCACGGAATCAGCAGGCCAACGTCAGACATCAGTAGGCCGATAATAGTTAACGAGCAGTTAGTAGAAAATCCCACAAAATTTTTTATAAGGGTGAATATGTGATTGGATAATGATTGTTGATATTGGCATATTTTTGGTTGAATTTCCTCATTTTAGGAAATGAAACATTTGACTTTTGATTGATTGGATTTAATTGATTATGGTTTCCATTTTTAAGAGGTGAAATATGGTAAGATAAGCTAATCACTTGACTTTCCCTTATTGCTTCCCATTCCCTTGTGTAATAAGCCTAATTATAGTAAGGAAATTTTTGATAATAATAGAAAAATAAGCAACCTTTTATATGTTACTCTCATTCTTCTTTCACGATAACTTTTCTCTTTTTCTCTCTCATGTTTTTCCTCTCTCACCATATCTCTTCTTCATGTTTCTCTTCTTCTTCTCCCTCTCAAAATTCCTTGTTATTATTTGAATCAAGTATTGAAATTTCTTTGGCATTAATCCAAGGAGGTCTGAGAAGAAAATTGTTAAAAGTAAGAACTCAATTTTTTCAGTATTTTTGGAATTGTATTTCTCCTCCTTAATCCGACTATTTTAATTTTGTCTAGAAATTTTCTTTTGCTCTGAAATTTTAGTATAAAGTTCATATATGTGTTAGGTGATGTTCCTCCAAATTCCACATGGTTATGATTTTTCTATGTTAAGATTTGAATTTTCTTTTCTCTGTCACTCACTCTAAATTATTGTTGTTTGGTTGTGTTTTGCAAAAATATGGGTGTTGTTCTTAATGCAAATGAAGGTAATTTTCCATGAAATTTGGTAAATATGTTCATGTATATGTTAAATAATAGACTGGAAAGTATGGTGATGATTTGATAAAAATTCTATGTGTTATTGAATTTTCATTAAGACTAAGTTTTTTAGACTGTTTTATCAAAGAATTGCTAAACTTCTATTGTGTAATGTTTTTGTATGATTTAATGAATTTGTTTGGTGATGAAATATTTTTTTGTGTTTCTATAATTATATGTTAATAAGTTGCTATTAAAATTTTGGAGGCTAAGTAATTTTATTTCTATTGTTTGTAAATATTTATGAAAGAATACTCACTGCCTAATATGTTGAAAGCTATTTGTTCATGTTTTTTCAATGCATATTTTGGGATGTTTTGAATTTAATTAAAGAAAATTTTTGGCTATGTTGTAATTTTGAATGTCTATTATATGTAGTATTTTTATGATATTATATAGATAATTCATTATAGGAATGCATGTAAGGATTGTTCACTGTTTTTGTTTTTCCAATGGCTTGCAGTTTTTATGATATGTTGTATGATTTGTTTAAGACATTAAATGGAATTTTTATGACTAATGAAAAATCATGGTGATAGGTTTATATGTTACCTTTGTTTCCGCTAAATTTGGTGCCTTTATTGTGTATTAATGTAAAGTTATTGAATTTTTGAATTTATGGAGGTTAGTAGGTATTTGTAATGATAGTTTTTTTTTTTATTTTAATGATTTATGGTTAATGAAATATATTAAATTATGATTGCAAGAGATGAAGGTATGTGTGATGTTTTATGGTAATGGATGTTATGTTGTGGTGATTAATTCGTTAAAATATATGTTAATTGCCATTTTTTTAATGAATGTATGACATGAACACGATATGAAGTGAGCACAACACAATATGAAGTGAGCACATCGAGATCGCGGTATCGTCACCTACAAATTAAGGTTAAGTAAGCTTATTAAGGCAAGTACATTCTCACCTACAACATGATGAGTTTATGAAAAGTTTGAAATCTATGTTCATGATGGTTTTATGATGATTTCTCATGATGATTATACATGAAGTATTATTATGAAAGTTTTTAAGGTATGAAAGTTTATGCATGTTTTGATGATAATGATTTTTAAAGCATGAAAGTATAAATATGTATCATCTAAATAAGTGTTGCACACCCAATGATATGATATGTTATGATTTGATAAGTTATGATGTCATATTTGGTTTAGGATTAGCTACCCCTCTCCTCTCATGACGGCACGCCTATGATGATGATATTTATGGTGCAACATTTGGGCCCTTAAGATAAAACAAATAAAGTTTTCTATATGGTCAATGTAATGAAAGATATGTTCCTTATGAAAATATGCCTAGTGCACTATTATGATGATGATGATGATGATGTTCATAAAATGTTTTAAGTTATGAGATATAAATGTACTTACTAAGCATTAGCTTATTTAATTTTTTTACATCATGTTGCAGATAAGGGTAAGAAGGTTATGGATTAGACAGAGGGCATAGAAAGGCGTGTGAGTGAACGATGATGAATTGTAAACAGAAGACGCCAAGAAAAGGAGTTTTTAAACTTATGAACTATGTTTTATAATTTTGAATATGTTTATTTGACGGACTTTTAAGATTTGAATTATGACATTTTAACTTAGTAGTTTTACTAATTATCTTCTGCTTTGAAACATTAAGAATGGTTTTTAAACAATTTTTTTTTTTATAACAGTTCGGCCTACCGACCATTACTGGTTGGACTACTGATGTATGGATTGGCCTACCGAATAACTTGCATCGACCTGCCAATCTTATTAATTTTAAAACCCCATTTTGTAAAGCCTCGAGCTGCTTGTCGATGGTTGAACATCGGTCTGCCGATCGAGTTTGGCCTGCCAAATTGTGTACGCAGATTTTGAACTATGAGTTTTTATTCTGAATTTATCATTTAGTGAGATAAACTATTTAAAGAATGTTTATAAACGAGTTATATATTAAATATTGATGTATAAAAAAGATGCATGCATGGATCCTGGGTATGTTTTTCAATTTATGTTTTCAAATTATCTTTTAATAAAATAGTTTTTCCTAGAATAAAAGTATGAATGAATGCATGTAACAACATCTGTGACGTCTGTAAAGGGAGGTGTTATGGCTTGGACACTATGCGTATTGAGAAAAACATTTGTAAATCCATAGTCGACATGTTGCTTGAGATTCTGGGCAAGACTAAGGATGGTGAAAAAGCTCAGTTGGATCTCATGGAAATGGAGATTAGGCCTAATTTGTTTCCAAAGAAAAGAGAGAACTGCACTTACTTACCTTCGATGAAGCACACATTATCAAGAGTGGAAAAGCGAAAGCTTTATGAATGGCTTGCTTCATTGAAAGTGCCAAACGGGTATTCTTTGAACTTTAAAAAGTTGGTCTCGGTGAAGGATTTGAAACTTATTGTCATGAAAACACACAATTATCATATGTTAATACAGCAATTACTGCCACTTGTTTTGCAGAAAATTCCAACAAAGGATGTGAGATTTGCAATCACCAAGTTATGTTCATTCTTTAATTCAAGGTAATTGATCCACTTATGCTAGATTCATTGCAATCGGAGTTGGTGCAAACCTAATGCATGCTTGAGAAGTATTTTCCACCAATATTTTTTGACATCGTGATTCATCTAACGGTGCACTTAGTATGCAAAGTTAAGTTATGCGGACCAGTGTATTTGAGATAGATGTACCCATTTGTAAGATATATAAAGGCTTTAAAGGGCTATGTGAAGAACCAAAATAGGCCAGAGGAATGTATTGTAGAAAGTTATATAGTTGAGGAATTGGTTGAATTTTGCTCCAAGTACCTATCTAATGCGAATGCAATTGGGGTGCCAAAGACTATAAACATTGAGATGAAAGCTTGTCTTTATGTCTTGCACAAAGGTGTTGAAGTGGAGCCTTTTATTAAGGTACACATGAATGAATTAAAAAAAGGAAACCCAAAAAGAGCAAGAAATGAGAAGTGGTTGCAAGATGAACACAACCGGACCTTTTGATTGTGGATTAGAGCACATATCTATGGCAAGTGTTCCACATCACAAGATGGAGGCATGTCACAAGACTTGAAGAACCTAACTAGAGGTTCGTCGTTGGTAGTTACAAGGTATACGTCATATTCCACAAATAATTACACTTTCTACACTCGTGAAAGAGATGAGAAGCATCTTATCCAAAATAGCAGTGTGACTCTCCGTGCTGAGGCTATGCATATTCCCTCCACCAAGGACAAGAATCTGGTATATGGGACCATGAACTACTTTGGTTTCATTGAAGATATTTGGAAACTTGATTATGGGGGATTGCTCATAGCACTTTTTAAGTGCAAGTGGGTCGACAACAACAATGTTAAGACCGATAATGACGACATCACCATAGTTGACTTTAGAAGATTGGGATACAAGAATGATCCCTTCATTATGGCATCCCAACCAATTCAAGTTTTTTATACTACGGATCCCCAAGACAAGGAATTGTGTCTAGTTGTCTAGATGAAGCAAAGAGTAGTTATTGACGGTGAAGAAGTTGCCAAGGATTGCACAGACATTCCTCATTCATAAAGAGCTTGACATTGGTTGAGGAGATAGATGATTTTGAATATGATGTTTCGTATTTGCTTCGTGAAGATGTGGAATGGATATGTATTGAGGAACAAATGAAAAAAAAAAAGAGAAAAAAGTTAATTTATTTAAATATATTTATTTGTTTCATTTTTCACTTTTTTTTAAGGGTTTTGAATATCTATTTATGGTTATAATTATGATGAAAACAGGAAAAAGTAAGCATTCTAGGCCATTGGATGCTTAACACACGGGCTAGCCACCCTAGGCAGAAGAGAAAGAGTTATATAATGGGTAAATTTCACCTTTTTTTACGATGGTTTTCTTAGAAAACCATTGTAAAAATATATATTCTACGACGGTTTATGAGGAAACCATCGAGGAAAACATAGCTTGCATGATGGTTTCTCTAGAAACCATCATGTCAGCTAAACCTTACATGGCAGTTTCTCTAAAAACCATTGTGTAAACTCAAACATTACATGATAGTTTTTAAGAAAAACTATCGTGTAATGTCCATCTAGGGCGTTATATTTATTGAAAATCACATGCCCTCTGGCCATTTTCTAACCAGTCCCCCTTTGTGCAGCTGTCCCTCTCTCTCTCTCAAGCTCTCTTTCCTTTACTGTTGAGCTGTTCCCCTGTCGTCGCCTCCAATCGTCGGTGTCGTCGTCGCATCACCTCCACCACTGGTAACTTCTCCTCCTTCTCTCTCTCCTCTCCTCCTACCTTTGTAGTGCTTTCCCCCTGCCTAACCCCGACTCGCCCCTCACCCCCTCCCCCACCCTCCCCCTTTCCCCCACCCCTCACTCCTGCTCACCCTTGCCGTTCACACCCACCCCCCCCCCCCTCGGCCCCTTTCTGTCCCCTTTCCCTTGCCTTTCAACCCTACCCCTTGGCCCCTACCAGCACCCTTTCCCCCGCCCCTCACCCTTGGCCCCACTCCTCCTCCCCCAAATTTTAATTTTTAGTTTGTTGGAATTAAATATTTTGTGAAATTAGTTAGCTTAATGTGTGAAATTTGCCAATGTGATAGTTTGTGTGCTTATCAACTATGATTGATATGTTTATGTGATTGTTCATTATAAAATTTGTTAGATTAGCTACTTTTTGTTTTGTTGGAATCTTTTTCTTATTGATTATGGAATTCGTTTGTTGAAATTGGTTTTATTTTGTGATTATGTTGCATGATAGGTTTGCACAAAAAATTCTTATCTCTAAGTTATAACTTTGGACATATAATTGTATCATTCTAAATGTTACAAACTACAATTTTTTTAAAAACATTTTCTATACTATTAGAGTAAACTTTATATTTATAATATGTGATTTTTAATATGTGAATTTATAATTTGTGATTTTTTAATATGTGAATTTATAATAAGTGAATTTATAATATGTGATTTTTTAATATATAAAATTAGAATATGTGATTTTTAGTTTATACTTTTTTGAATAAAATTGTAATTTAATGTTAGTATGCATGTGTTAGTTTTTGCTTACTTTGAATAGCTAAAATGTCTCGAGAGACAGATAGTGACCATTATGAGGAGGAGTACAAAGAGTGCACTTCATCTTTCTCTCAATACAACAAGGGAAAACAATGTAGTAAGCCACGAATGCGAACTAAATTTGATCCGAAAGTAGATTTTGAGCAAATAGCTACTTTGATAAAAAAAAGTTCATCAAGTGAAAAAGAAAGGTTTAAGAATCTAAGTGACTTTTGATTCAAAAGACCAACCGGAAGGCGCACCTGGCCATAAATTAAGTAGTTGGATTAGAGTCCTTAGCCGAGAACATGTTCCCATATGAATTAAAGATTGGAGGTCTAAGGATTTGAAACAAATAAAAGATGTAATTTGGAGAAAGATTTATGAAGTTTTCATAGTCGAGGATTGGTATAGGAAAAAGGCTTTTTGTAATGACCCTCCATATGTGGCCGTTACTTAACTTCTTAAACATAATTTTAAGTAAATCTCTAAATTTTGTAAAAGTTTTTTTTTCCTTTAGAAGTTAACTTTACCAATTCTATTTTAAAACTATATTTACTTACTTTTTTTTCAACAACTATTTAATTAGTAACATGGCGATAATTTCAAAACATATATACATAGTAGCGAAATTTTAAAGTTATATACAAGGCTCATGAGTCATAGTCATCAAAACATAGTCATCAAAATAGTCATCAAAACATAAGTTAAAATCTAAGCGTGCGGTATCTATTTCCCATATCTCCACTCTGATTATTTTTCGCTTAGCCATTATCCATTAGGCATTATTGACAGGTTGTTTACCTACAATATGAATATTCTTGGATAAGCTTTCACTCAACAAGAAGGAATAGTAGACTCGCAAAACGTTTAAAGTAGTTTGTAATCGTTTGAAATGCATGTATTGGCTAAGAATGCATGAACCATATTATGCTCAGTTATGAACTTGTCTGCTTATTAATCGGGTTCGAGTAGTCATACTGGTTGTGTAGGATCAACGGGATGTTAGGGTTTGCAAGGTTCCAACAACACCATGACCAATTATAATTTATTACTTTTTTTTAAACAAGGAGCCTCCCCGTGGGTCAAGAGGTTGGTACAACTCCCTTGGTTAATTCTTCATTAAAGTTTCACTAGTTATTTTAGTGAACATGAAATATGACATGGCATATCATACTTAAAACTTAACATGCTTGCATCATATTAAAAACCTTTATTTTAGACTATTTATACTATAGGTGAGATTCCTACTTACCTATATCAGTGAAGTAGACTCCCCTATCAATTTTGAGTTTCTCTTTCTCTACTGAATAAATGTGTACAAACACCCATTATGAGTGTGTAAGAATTTCCTATTTTAGGCTATTAAATTTTAGCATAGCCATAAGAATTCGATCATTTTATTAGATCGCAAATTCCTTTATCAACTGGTCATGAGTTTCACCATTTCGATTACAATGATTAATTTTTTACTAAATCCTCATAATATTCAAACTTTTCCTTAATTGTCATCTATTTGTATCTAAGTTGATAATTAATTAATTTCAAAACAATTAATTAATTATTTATCGTCGTTTAGGCCATGAGCTTTAGTCCACTAAATTAGTCACTCTTGAATTCATGATTCTTACCTTGAATCCTGATTAGGCTTATTTTAAATCTATTTCATGGGTTTGCAATTGATTTTAAGTCCGTAAGCCAAAAAATGACATTATAACGTCTTATAGATTCTACCGATAGACTGTGTTTTGAGCAGCATTTTAGATGGAAACGAGCATCAGACCATGCCTAACATTGTGGTGTTAAAGTTTTAACATACTAGGTTTTCATGCTAACAAAATTAATGTTCATTTGAAAACGGTTAAAGTTCGTCCTTGAAATTCTTACCCGTTTAGCTTGGAATTTCAAATAAAAATCGTTCTATAAAATAATGCCACAACTGTTATCCCATTAAATCTCAAGCCTATATAATCTTTCAAAAGTACTGTAATTCCTTGGTTTAGTGAGAAATCAAATTTTAAAGTCTCATGATCTTTGTTTGTAAAAACTGGTATCGGTGGAATAGTTTTGGAAGATTTATGTGAACTCGTATATTAAACATAGTTTTTCTTTTAAAGTTGTTACATAAAAGTCACTTTTTTTTCAAATGTGTGTTTTAATGATTTTCTTGCTTGTTCTAAACTCTTGGTTGCCATTTTTTTTGTCTTGACAAAATTTTTTTCTGATTAGAACTTTGAAATTTTACCGATTAAAAAGTTTGACTATTTTTACATATCTAATTTAAAGTATAATTAAGAAATAGAATTTCACAATAATTTCTTTTTGAAAGTGCTTCATTTTACTGCAAACTAAAACTTTTATGTTTGGCAAAAATTGTAGTTCGGCCTCAAAACAATCTAAAACTTTAAAGCAGTTTTTTGCGCAAAAATGCAAATTTTGGACTGTTTTGGAAAACTGTCTATAACTATATTTTAGAAGCAAATTTTGAAGAAAATTTCTTTTCAAAAGTTGTTCTCTCATTAAAATCTAAAACTTTTGTGTTCAACCAAACATAAAAATCAAAGCTGAAATGGCCATAAAATGGCAAAACAGTTTCTACACTCTTGGAATTGTTTGGCAATTTTTTACAAACTGCATTTAGGCAGTTTTTGGCGCTACCTTTGGGCAGTGTTTTGGATAGTTTTTGGGCTGTCCAATAAAACTGTTTGGAAAGCCTATTTAGTGTCAAATCTATGTTATTGCTTAGTCACCAAGTTTTGTTCAAAACATCAAAAACTAAAAGTTTGGTGTTCTGAAAAATTTTAAAAAACATCTTTAAGGCTTTCATTCATACGTTTAAAGTGTGTGGAAATTTTTTCAACAACCCAAAATTTGCAAAAACATAATCCTAACATGCCATGACTAACTTTTACATCACATACAAGCACAAACCATACTAATCACACACAAATAATTATTACAACATGTTTCATCACCCAATCATTAAATCTCTCAGAAAGTTATAAACTTTATTCTTAAGGAAATTATGGAAAAGCTTAGATTACTTACCCTTGATGACAACTCTTTGATGGGTGGTCTTAAAGCTTCTAGCTCCACTTTTTCTTCCTCTTGGATCAACACTAAAACAAAACTTAATCATATAAAAGTCTAGCTTGTTTTGGCCATCATATAATTGCTATCTTAGTAAAATGTTTCCTTTTCTTTGCTAGGGAAAATAGAAGGAAGAAAAGGTGTAAATATTATCTTAATCCTAATATTCTAAAATCTCCACAATGTTCTTCTTTTTCTTCCTTGTTGAAGCTAGATTTGAGTTATGACAAAGGGTGGAGAAATGTTTGGAGTATAGCTAGATTTTTTTTTTCTCGAGCTTGGTAAATCAATGAAGACAATGGAAGAAAGTAGTGAATTTTTTTTTTCTTTCCTTGGTGGCTTGGTTACTCAATGGAGAGTATGGAAGTGAGTAATGGGAATTTCTTTTAGCTTTTTCTTCTTTTGATGGCTTGGTTATTCGGTGGAAGTGGATAAAAGAAAAGAAAGCAAATGGGAAGAACTTTTATTTCTTGAGGAGTTGATATTTGGTGTGGGGCTTGGAAACAAATGGAGGAAAACAATAAAAAAGGTTATCTTCCTTTGAGACATTAAACTTAGTCAATGGACAGGGAATAATGGAGACAAAAAAAAAAAAGTTTTATTCCCCAAGATTGGCACTTTTGATAGGAATGAGTGGAGTGTTTGTTTGCACTTCATTTATGGTAAAGGACAACCATCATTTGTGTGAAACTTAATTTAAGGGTACTTGTGCATTTCTTGCAAGTAAACTCTAAGCATATAAATTTTATACTGTTAGCAATAATTAACTTAGCTGATAGGAGATTTTATTGCCTAACTAATCTTCTCTTATTTTTTTCAAATATTGTGATACGCTAATCATAGTAATACTGATATCAATCAAAGTTTAATCGCGTATTGTTTTTGACTGTATTAAGTCTAAAAATTTATTTTAAACTTAATAAAAATCTAAACTTGACTTTTTCAGTATCTAGGCTCAACAATAACATAGTTTTTAATAGTCTCATTATCAAAGTTTGTATAGCATTTTCTATCGATACAATTACTCGCCTAACTCTATTTTCAAATAAATTGGCAATTAAGGATCTAATTTGAGTTAGAGAATTTCTCGATGCACTGCTAATTTAGTACTAACTTAGAAATTCTCATAATTAAATTTCTCAAGTTCTTTTAGATAAATTTCTCCCACCTTAGTTGTAGTGAAATTCATTAATCTCTTTATTAAATTACAATAGTTAATTAATTAACTATAGAGTCTTTTATAGAATTTTTGGAACATTCATATGTTAATTCCATAAATTCTTCAATCATGCATTTCATACCCAATGTCTCCAGGAAAATCTTTGATTTAAATAGGTAAAGTACGCTATTGAATTCTAGGATTTTCTTGGACATTACAATCTACCCCCTTTAAGAATTTTCATCCTGAAAATTAGAATAACTTGGGGTAGTTTTTCCTCATATCTTCTTCGTGTTCCTAGGTGACTTCCTCAATGTTGTGATTCCACCACAAAACCTTCACTAGTGGTATCACCTTATTCCTTAAGGTTTTCTCCTCGCAAGCCAAATTTTGAATTGGCTTTTCTTCATATGATAAGTCTGCATTAACTTCAATTGGTTCCTGGTGTAGCACATGTGATGGATTGGGTACGTACTTCTTTAACATTGACACGTGGACAACGTTGTATACAAAAGCAAGCTCTGTCGGCAAAGTGAGTCTATATGTGACTTTACCAATCCTTTCTAGGATCTCGAAGGGTCCTATATATCTTGGACTAAGCTTTCCTCTTTTTCCAAATCTCATCACCCCTTTCCTTAGTGTGACTTTTAGGAAAACATGTTCTCTTGCTTGAAATTCCAAGGGCCCATGACACTTATTCGTGTAGCTCTTTTATCAATTATGGACTACCTCTAGTCTTTCCCTGATTCGTTTCACATCCTTTATGGTTTTTATGATGAAGTTTATGGTCTCTAGATGTTTCTCCCCAGGTTCATGCCACTGGATTGGGGATCTACACTTTCTTCCAAAAGAGCTTCAAAAGGCCCCATGCCTATTGACACATGGTAACTATTATTGCAGGAGAACTTGATTAAGGGTAACTTCCTATCCCAGTTTCCCTTAAAATCTAGCACACAAGCTCATAGCATGTCTTCTAGAGATTAAATGGTCATCTCATATTGGCCATCGGTTTATGGCGTGAAATGTAGTGCAAAATTTTAGCTTTGAGCCCATTGCTTCTTGTACGCTTTTCAAAAATCTCAAGGCAAATCGACCGTCTCTTATCAGAGATGATAGATTTTGGAACTCTATGCTATGTTACTCTCTTTGATATGTACAATTCTGCTAACTGCTTAATAGAATAACTGAGTTTTATAGGTAAGATGTGCATGGACTTAGTTAGCCAGACCCAGATTGCATCGTTGCCATTAGAGGTCCTAGGCAATCCAACTACAAAATCCATTGTTATTTGCTCCCATTTCCATTCTAGAATGTTGATCTTTTGTAATTCCCCTACTGCATGCTGATGTTTTGCTTTTACTTTCTAAAAAGTAAGGCATTTTGATACAAATTCTGTAACATCTTTCTTCATTCCAGTCCACCAAAAGTTTTGCTTTAAATCTGTACATAACTTGGCTGCTCCTAGATGCACAGAGTAGGGGGTTTCGTGTGCTTCTAAAAGGATTTGTTTCTTCATTTCTTTATCATCAGGTATGCATATCTGACTTTTTTCATGAAGTATGCTGTCCTTCAAAAGGCTAAACTCAGTTTCCTTTCCTTCCAAAAGCTCTTCACATATTTTAACCAAGGCAGGGTCAAGTTCTTGACTGCCTTTCATGTGCTTGAGGATGGTGGGTTGGAGCGTTAATGTTAATAATTTTCCCAAAATTATCTTGATTACAGGTCATTGATATCTTTTTGTAGATATAGGGATAGAAAACTGATCGCCAGGAGTGTTGCTATAGATTTTTGACTTAGTGCATCGGCCACTTTGTTTGCTTTCATGGGATGGTAAAGGATTTCGCAGTTGTAATCCTTCACTAGCTCCAGCCATCTTTGTTGCCTCATGTTTTGTGTGAAGATGTACTTGAGACTTGATTGTAATGCCCAATTGACTCACAATTAGCTAGTAATTAGCATTTTGTATATCCATGCATTTAACCAACACACGTTATTCAATTTCGAGCATATAAAAAGCATATCTTACAAGCATGAGTACCCATTATCTATAAAATTGAATCATGCCTAAACATGCTTATATTCATAAATATGACATTGTATTATTAATATATGATTTAACATGTTTTCAAAAGGTTCTAGTTGCAGTGAAAAGCTCAGTTCCTCAATATGAAAGATTGATATGCCAAATGGTTACAATTGATTGGAAAGTGTTGTTTCATTTCAAACATGTTCTAAATAGATTGTTTTGGTCATTAATATATTTGAAATAGACAAAATTGATTGGAATTGAAAGTATGCAAAATGGTTCAATTTGATTGGTTGGTTGACTAGGTTTTACAAAATTAAGATGCACTTGTTTGTACTCAATTTTAATTGGGTAAGTATTAGCTGATTTCTTTTCTTACTCAACACTGTTTCCACATGTCAAACCTTAGAAAAAGATGACAAAACCTCCTAAGCCACCTCTTCCTTCCTTTTGACCAAGTCTAATGGACTAGAAAACTCTACTTTTGCTTCCTATCTTCCCTAGCAGCCCCAAAAATGTCTAGCACTCTCCCTACTCATATCCTAAAGCTCACAAAAACATAAACAAGACCATATAAATCTGAGTTACATAAACTAGCCATAAGTCTTCACCTTTTTGAGCTTGAAAATCAAGTGTTTTGACCTCCAATAGAGTCCTAACTTCAAGCCCTACAAGGCATCCTTTAAATTTATGTTTCTTATGATGAAATGAAGTTATTTTTTGTTATATATGATCCTAGATGTGGAAAGAGTAAGCTAGGATAGATTTGAGGTTAAACCATGCTATTAGTTTCTTTGTAAAATTGATAATCATGAGAAATCTGAATATGTCTCTTTACTTCTATTGATCCTAAGTGTTTGTTAAGTGATTTTGAATACTTGTAAATAGATGGGAATTAGTTAGAATGTTATTTTTGAACCTTGAAAAGAAAATGCAAAATAAGGTTTAGTAGAAAATCAGGTTCATGTTTTGCTTGATTCTCATGTTTTTGGCTATTTTTATAAGATTATATACATGCCTTAATGATATTTGATACTTGGAAATGTTATCTATTTGTTGAAGACCTAATTTTGATTAGAAAGAGGTAAAATTGTTGTGTGTTTGAAATAATGCAATTTATGGTAGGAATGGGCTGAAATGCATGTTTATTGACATGATTGAATATTTAATCTTAATTTTAGTAACATAGTATGTTCCATGGCCAAAGGTGTGCATTGTGATTTTTTTTGTGTTCAGCCCAATTTGTGTTTGAGTTAATCCAAAACCATAGTGATATGGACATATAACCTAGATCAATGAGTTTGGTTTATGAGAAATTAAATGGTATGTGATTTTGTAATGCTAGGCCTTTAGCACATCCTATCTTCTAAGAGGAAAAAACACAAACCAAACTCGATGTAAGTAGAAACTACTTTTTGTTGCATCACAGGAACTATGTCATGTTATGTTTTGAGGTGCATTTATTGGATTGTTATTATTTGGGAATGACATAGATTAATGAAATGCATTCATGATTCATGACATTTATATTAGAACATGTGATGTTATCTGGAAAGGAAATGAGGTTTTTTAAAAAAAAGGAAGTTTGGTGCTTAATTGGTGGTCAAATAGGCATGGGAAAGGGGTGGGACTCGCGGAACCAACAAAGGGTGGTGAATACTTTAAGGTTGAAAAACCAAGACAAGAAAAGCTACAAAGAATGAGACTGAATATGGCAAATACCTGAGGTCTAAAGACCAAGATGGAAACCCCATATTATTATTGTTACATTGGCCAAAATGATGAACAGATTCAAAAAACCATCACCTATCATTACCAATTAAGTACCACACTCTAAGGGTACCCAAAAGAAGAAAGAATTATTGAAAGGAAACTAATAAAAGAAAATATCTAATTGCATTTGCATTCAATGTTGTATTTGCATTCAATGTTTATGTTTATGCATTAGTTTCTACTTACTGAGCTTTTAGCTATTATAGTTCTTATGATACAGGTAATAATGTACACAGTTAGGAGTTGACTGAATATCCAGAGCTATCGGTCAAAAATTTGTTCATATGCCATGTTTTAGGGCAGCTTTTGAAATGTATTTTGGAACTCTGTTTTGTAAAACTTAGTAGCTCTCTTAAGATTTTTGTGAACAGACATATGTTACTAAGTCTAGATGTGATAGCATAGTTATGTTCTTATTACTAAGTTTGAATAACATATATATTATAAATAAGGAAATGAATGAAACAACAGTTTCAAAACTCTTTTATAATGTAATGTATTTTTTAAGTAAACCATACCACTTATAATGAAATTGAAAGGTTAATGCTTCTTATTCTAACTAAATAAGCTTTACACGAGCTCATTAGTTTGCTTAGGGGGTATTACATTATTGGTCTATATAGATTTCACATTTTGCTCTATACAAGTAGTGCCACCATATTTTAAGTGTGAAAACCACCCCTGTGAGCTCTAAATCATGCGTTGGCTAATGTCTCTCATGGTCCTTGAGTAGTCACCAAGCATAGGCACTACTTTTCCTCCTTGCATAAGGACAGCTCCTAACCCAAGTTTGGAAGTGTCACTTTAAATTACGAAATTCCCTTCTTCAACATCAGGAATTGTCAACACTAGAGCACTTGTAAGCCTTTTTTTCAACTCCCTAAAACTTTCTTCACTCTTTTTAGTTCACTTGTACTTCTTCCCTTTTTTTGTAAGTACTGTGAGTGGTGCTGCTAGCTTCAAAAATCCTTCGATAAACTATCGATAATACCCTACTAATCTGAGGAAATTGCACATCTTTGTTGCATTTTTCAAGGTCAGCCATTGACTCATTGCTTCAATCTTTGTAGGATCTACAGCAACTCCTTCTTTAGATACCACATGTCCCAAAAATTGTACTTTTTCTAGGCAGAAATCGCACTTCAAGAACTTGGCATACAGTTGATTTTCCTTCAAAATCTATAATGTAATCTTTAAATGATCCTTGTGTTCTTCTTTCATCTTAGAGTAGATTAGGATATCATTTATGAAAATGATTATGAACTTGTCTAGGTAGTCATTGAACACTCTGTTCTTCAAATCCATGAATGATGTGGGGGCGTGGGTTAAACCAAACAGCATCATGAGGAATTCGTAATGTCTATAATGTGTCCTAAAAGTTGTCTTTGGCACATCACCTACCTTCATCCAAAGCTAGGGGTACCTAGATCGCAGGTTGATTTTTGAAAAATAGGCAGCTCCCTTTAGTTGATTAAATAGATCATTAATTCATGGTAGTGGGTATTTGTTCTTGATTGTGATTTTGTTCAGCTTTTGATAGTCAATGCACTTCCTTAGGCTACCATCTTTCTTTTTGACAAACAAGACTGGTGCTCCCCATGTGAGTAGCTTGGGTGAATAGAACCCCTATCTATTAGCTCTTGTAGTTGCACCTGTAGCTCTTTGAGTTCTACTGGGGCCATCCGATAGGGCGCTTACAAATTGGTGCTGATCTAGGCATCAATTCAATTTCGAATAAAATCTCTCATTCTGGCGGTAGTCCTGGCAATACCTCTAGAAAGACTTCTACAAAGTTCTTAACCATTGGAACATCTTTTGTTCACAATTTACTCTCCTTAGATTTATCTACCAGGTTGGCTAGGTATCCTTAGCATCCACTAGCCAACAACCTACTTGCTTTCGTAGCAGATATCATTGATAATGATTACTTCTATGGTGTTCCCTAGTAGGTAAATTCTTCCTCCTTAGTAGGCTTGAATGTGACCTTACAAAGTCAACAATTGATGACTGTGTTGTATTTTCTCAAGAAGTCCATCCCTAGGATAATATTGTAATCATTCATTTCAATGATTATCAAGTTTATGAATAGTTCCCGTTCACAAATGATTACCAAAACATTTTGTGGCTAGTAATTCGACATCAACCTTTCCACAAAGAGTAAAGCAATCGTAATTGTTTGGTTAATTCTTTCACCACTCCTATCTAGATGCTTGGAAAATTTTGTTGACACAAATGAATGTATTGCTCTAGAATCAAACAAAGCATATGCACTATGATTGGGCATAGAAAGTTGACTTGTCACCATGGCAAAGGTCCAGATTCCACGTCATTTCTGTTGTAGGCATAGATACAAGCTTGTGGTTCTGGAGCTTCCAGTCTTCCCTGAGAGATTGATAGTCCTTCAATCCTTGCCTAGATTGCATGTAGTTGGTTTGTTGGGGCTCTCTGCTGGTTTAGGCCTGACTGATTTAAAGGGTTTGAATAACATTGTTTAGCATAGTCTCCCTCCTTGCCACAAATTAACAGCGATTTGATTGTACTCCACATTCTCCTAGATGCCTCTTTCCATACTTAGAACAGGTAGGGTTACTATTGTTATTGTTCCCAGCATGGTTTCCTTTTTGTGGCTAGTCCTTTTGGTTACCCTAGTTGGGGTTGCCCTTTCTCTTGTTATTACTTTGCTGCCTATGTTGCTTGTTACCTCGGCCATAGGTATTGCCTTGATTCCTCTGCTGAGGTTTAAGATTATGCTTTGCCTTGGCCTTCTCCTCTTTCTTGGCCTTGAAAAACTTGGCTTTCTCTTCTCTATTGTGGGTTACCCAATAATCAGCATGGACTACTCGATGAATGCAATCCTCTACAGACTAGGAGGTTCACTCCCACTACTGACAACCACAGCAATATCAGACCTAAATATCTTCATCATCCTCCTTACTTCATCCCTCTCGTTGCTCACCATGTGATAGCAAAGTCGGGCTAGTTGTTTGAACTTCTATATAGCATCTTTTATTGACATATTACTATGAAGAAAGTTATTGAACTCATCCTCCTAAGCTGCCATGGTGTCGATATTGAAATACATCTCATGGAACTTGTCGACAAAATCTTGCCAAGTTATCTGGTTAACATCTCTCCATAGTTCTACACTTTGCCACTAATTACGGGCTTCTTTCCTCAACACACAAGAGGCACACAAAACCTTTTCTTATTCATGCAAGCTCATAAAGTTTAGCACCACCTGAACATCAGTGAGCCAATTATCTGCCTCAATAGGTTTGGTGGAAGCATCAAACTCTGGGGGCTTTAAATGTCAGAACCACTCTAGTACTGTGTCCCATCACATGGTTGCTATTTGAGGATATCCTTGCCCTCTAACTAACTCAGGTACTAATGGGTTATGCAATATTTCTAGATTATCTGGTTCCTCAATGTCTAAAGGATTTTCTGAGGCTGGTGGAATCTCTTGGTTGGTTTGTCCCTCTGCTGCTAAAGGGTCTGTGGAGCATGCAAAATCTCTTAGTTTGGTGCTCCTTTACCAAGAGATGTTGGGTTTTTTCGCGCTAACTGCTTTCGTAATGCATTCATCTCTTACTGTTGGGCTAGTAGTTACTGCCTCATCTTGGCAATCTGTGCCATCATGTCATCTTGTTCAGCCGTTGGGCTGCTTGAGCTTGTGGTCTAACCATGGTCCTATTGTAAATGAATAAAATTATGAGATTTCTATATTTACGTGGATAGATTCATACTTATATCATCATGAAACATTACTCATTATAACAATGTTAAAACATCTTATCATCATACCTATTGTGTGATTTCATATAAGCATAAACTTTCAATCATAACCTTTGGGAGTGTGAATCACTTCCTGTAGCATCATGCAAATTCATTCATATACTTGTAAGAGTTTATATACATCATCACTGGTTGGGAGTGGACTAACACTTCTTTAGTTCATCAATAGCAAAATATATTCTAATAAGAGTGGCCTACCACTTCTCATAATACATCAGAGGTCATAGTGACATCTAGTGAGAGTGACTACCACTTCTCACTGTACATATAGTAACAAAAATCCCTATCCATTAGATGACATCCCTAGCTTGGCATCCAACTCATCCTCCATGAACTCATCATCCTCGAAAATCTCATCTTTAGAGGGCTCCTCTTCTTTGGTAAAATCATCATCATTGGCTCTAATGATATGCTTAAGTAAGGGTTGATCATCGAGACCATCGGGGTATGCTTCGGGTATATACTCAAAACCATCATCTTCGTTGTCATCATCGTGTGCTCCTGGCACATGCTCATAGTCGGGAGCTCATCACCATCATCGTGTGGAGGTTCCTTAGCTACACCCTAACCTTGTTGCATGGTTACAACATTAGCCTGATGCTATTGTTGCTCTCCACGTTCGATTTCTGTCAAGAAGTGTTGGATGTTTGATATTGTCCACGATATGGTACTCGTTCTCATACCTCAAGCGATACACTTCTCCAAGTAAGGGCTTGAATCTTTGACGCCAGACTAATGTGTGGAGTATTAGGCAGCATGGCGTCCTTGAACCTCTGGCAGTAATGTGCCAAAGATTCTCCCTCATATGCATCCCAGATGTTTGCCAAGGCCTCGTAGCATCTTAAGTGCATGTCATCTCATATAAGAGGATACCTAGGCTCCTCAGGTATTGGATCTATACTACCTTGTACTATCCCATATTCAGCCCTTACTTGATCCTTTAACCCATTCTAGTCTAGCTGTTGGTGCTTGGCACCTAACCCAAGCCACTTGTCTAAAGCAGGGCCTCTTAATCTTGTGATGGCTAAGGAGACTCATAGTTGCTCTTCAATATGGCATGGGGCAAATATCTCTTCAAAATTGTTGATCCACTAGGTAAGTAGGTGTGGTCAAGGGATCCCTACAAAGGTATCAGGCATCATATCCCAAAAGGCGACTATTGCCCTACGATCTCCATCAACTTGGCATGGATCTATTGGTTCGGCCATGGTTTACTCTGAAATATTAATAAATTAAATTTAACATTAAAAATTATAGCTTAATAGCACAAATAAATTCTAACTTACTTGGATTATGGCTCAGTAGACATACAACGATGTGGAGTAGGATGGTAGAATACCAGCTTTAATACCAACTGTAACGACTCTCCTTACGTGGCCGTTACTTAAGTTCTTAAACATACTTTTAAGTAAATCTTTAAATTTTGCAAAATTTTTTTTTCCTTTAAAAGTTAACTTTACCAAATCTATTTTAAAACTATATTTACTTACTTTTTTTTCAACAACTAATTAATTAGTAACATAGCCGTAATTTCAAAAACATATATATAGTAATGAAATTTTAAAGTTATATACAAGGCCCATGAGTCATAGTCCTCAAAATAGTCATCAAAACACAGGTGAAAATCTAAGCGTACGGTATCCAATTCCCAAATCTTTACTCTGATCGTCTGCCTCTTCGCCACCATACATTAGTTGTTACTAACAGGTTGTTTACCTATAGTATGAATATTCTTGGATGAGCTTTCACTCAGCAAGTAGGAATAGTAAACCCAAAAAACATTTAAAGCAATATGTAATCGTTTGAAAAGCATGTATTGGCTAAGAATGCATGAATCATATTATGCTCATTTATGAACTTGTTTTATTATTAATCAGGCCTGAGTAGTTGTACCGATTGTGCGCGATCAACAGGATGTTAAGATTTGCAAGGTCCCAATAGCACCATGACAATTTTAATTTATTACTTTTTTTATTAAAACATGGAGCCTCTCCGTAGGTCGAGAGGTTGGTATAACTCTCTTGGTTAATTTTTCACTAAAGTTTCACTAGTTATTTTAGTAAACATAAAATATGGCATGGCATATCATACTTAAAACTTAACAAGCTTGCAGCATATTAAAAACCTTTATTTTAAACTATTCATGTTGTAGGTAAGATTTCGACTTACCTGTATCAGTGAAGTAGACTCTATCAATTTTGAGTTCGTATTTCTCTACTAAATAAATCTGTACAAACATCCATTATGAGTGCATAAAAATTTCTTATTTTAGGTTATTAAATTTTAGCATAGCCATAAGAATTCGATCATTTTATTAGACCGCAAATTCCTTTATCAACTAGTCATGACTTTCACTATTTCTATTACAAGGATTAATTTGTACTAAATCCTCATAATATTCAAACTTTTCTTTAATGGCCATTTGTAGAATCAAAGTTGATAATTAATTAATTCAAAACAATTAATTAATTATGTATCATCGTTTAAACCATAAGGCTTTAATCCATTAAATTAGTCTCTCTTGAATTCATGATTCTTACCTTAAGTCCTAATTGGGCTTATTTTAAATTCGTTTCATGGGCTTGCAATTGATTTTAAGTCTGTAAGCAAAAAATGACATTATAACGTCTTATAGATTCTACCGATAGACTATGTTTCGAGCAACCTTTTAGACGAAAAAGGGCATTGGCCTGTGCCTAACATCGTGTTATTAAATTTTTAGCATACCGGGTTTTTACGCTAACAAAGTTAATGTTCATTTGAAAACAGTTAAAGTTCATCCTTGAAATTCTTACCCATTTAGCTTGGAATTTCAAATAAAAATTGCTCTATAAAATAATGCCCAAAACTATTATCCCACTAAATCTTAGGCCTGCATAACCTTCAAAAGTACTGTAATTTCTTGGTTTAGTAAGAAATCAAATTTTAAAGTATTGCGATCCTTATTTGTAAAAACTGGTACCAGTGGAACAGTTTTGGAAGATTTATGTGAAATCAAATATTAAACACTTCATTTAAAGTTGTTTCATAAAAGTCACTTTTTTTTCAAATGTGTGGTTTAATGATTTTCTTGTTTGTTCTAAAGTCTCGGTTACTATTTTTTTATCTTGGCAAAATTGTTTTCTTGTTAAAACTTTGAAATTTTACCGATTAAAAAGTTTGACTGTTTTTATATATCCAATTTAAAATCCAATTTAGAAAAAGATTTTCACAAAAATTTTTTTATGAAAGTGCTTCATTTTGCTGCAAACTAAAATTTTTATGTTTGGCAAAAATTGTAGATAGGTCTCGAAATGACCAAAACTTGCTCAAAAATGGTGCTTTTGAACTGTTTTAGAAAACTATCTATAACAATATTTTAGAGGCAAATTTTGAAGAAAATTTCTTCACAAAAGTTGTTCATCTCATTGAAATCTAAAACTTTCCTGTTCAACCAAACGTAAAAATCAAAGCAGAAATGGCCCAAAAATGGCAAAATATTTTCAGTACTCCTGGAACTATTTGGCAGTTTTTTGCAAACTACATTTAGGTAGGTTTTGAGGCTACCTTTAGGCAGTTTTTTGGACAGTTTTAAGGCTATCCAATAATATTGCTCAAAAAACCTATTTAGAGTTAAAACTACATTTTTTCTTAGTCACCAAGTTTTGTTCAAAATATCAAAAACTAAAAGTTCTGTGTTTGGAAAATTTTTTAAAAACGTCTCTAAGGCTTTTGTTCATGTGTTCAAAGTTTGTGGAAAATTTTTCCACAGCCTAAAATTTGCAAAAACATAATCCTCACATGCCATGACTAACTTTTACATCACATACAAGCACAAACCATACTAATCACACATAAATAATTATCACAACAAATTTCCTCACCCAATCATTAAATCTTTCATAAAGTTATAAACATTATTCTTAACGAAATTTATGGAAAAGCTTAGACTACTTACCCTTGATGACAACTCTTAGATGGGTGATCTTAAAGCTTCTAGCTGCACTTTTTCTTCCTCTTAGATCAACATTAAAACAAAATTTAATCATCTAAAAGTCTAGCTTGTTTTGGCCTTCATATAATTGCTATCTTAGTAAAATGTTTCCTTTTCTGTGCTAGGGAAAATAGAAGGAAGAAAAGATGTAGATATTATCTTAATCTTAATGTTCTAAAATCCCCACAATGTTCTTCTTTTTCTTCCTTGTTGGAACTAGATTTGAGTTATGATAAGAAAGGAGAAATGTTTGGAATGTAGCAAGATTTTTTTTTTCTTGAGCTTGATAAATCAGTGAAGACAATCGAAGAAAGCAGTGAAATTTTTTTTTTCTTCTCTTGGTGGCTTGGTTACTCGATGGAGAGTATGGAAGTGAGTAATGGGGTTTTTTTTTGGCCTTTTCTTCTTATGATGGCTTGGTTATTCAGTGGAAGTGGAGAAAAGAAAAGAAAGCAAATGGGAAGAGCTTTTATTTCTTGAGGAGTTGATATTTGGTGGTGCGGCTTGGAAACAAATAGAGGAAAACAACAAAAAAGGTTTCTTTCTTTGAGACATTAAACTTACTTAGTGGAAAGGGAATAATAGAGAGAAAAAAAAATACAAGTTCTCTTCCCCAAGATTAGCGCTTTGTTAGGAATGAGTGGAGTGTTAGGTTGCACTTCATTTATGGTGGGTGAAGCTTAATTTAAGGGTACTTGTGCATTTCTTGCAAGTAACCTCTAAGCAGATAAATTTATACCGTCAATAATAATAAACTTAGCTGACAGGAGATTTTATTCCCTGACTAATCTTCTCCTATATTTTTTCTAATACCGTGACACACTAATCACCTTGTGAATCGATATCAATCAAAGTTTAATCGCGTATTTTTTTCACTGCATTAAGTCTAAAAATTTATTTTAGACTTAATAAAAATATGAACTTGAATTTTTCAGTATCTAGGCTCAATAATGACATAGGTTTTAACTGTAACGCCCACCTAATTTCATGTAACGGATAATGTTATTATTAATAACGACGTTAAATGTTATGATATGATTATGACGATGTTAAGTGTTATACTCATGATAAGTGCTATGATATATGATAAATGGTGCTAACCATTTTATTTTAAGTGTTATGACAGGTGACGCTCGCGTGGAATTGATGTGCTCAATTGTTCATGTCATTAATGTTATGTGTTAATTATATTTTTATGGGCAATTATATGTGTTATGAATGATTTTGAGTGTTAAGGCAGTTCGGCAGGCCGGACTATTAAGTTCAGTAGGCCGAAATGATGTTCTCTGAACGGCAAGCCGATGGTATATCATCGGTAGGCCGGACTTCTGAGATCGGCAGGCCGAACTCCTAAGATCGGCAGGCCGAACTCCTGAGATCGGCAGGCCGATGACAGCTGACAAGTAGTCAGCAGAAATTTTTACAAAATTGTGATAAGATAGAATTTATTTATGGACGTTTTATTCTGATTAAATAACATATTTATGGATTGATTTCTTTAATTTTGGTAATAAAACATTTAACTTCTCATTTATTTGAATTAATGGATAAGTTTTCCCGTTTTATGATTTCAAAATAGGGTAACCGTTACAAAATTGATGACCTCCCTTATTGCTTTCCACTCTCCACGCACATGGACCGTTATTAATCAGAAAATTCTGATTTGTATCTCATTTTTTTCTCTCTCCCTATCACAAACTCTCTTTCTCTCACACTCTCTCTTTCTCTCGATTTTTCTCTCTCTCTCTCTCTCTCTCTTCATCACATATCTTTCTTCCTCTTCCTCTCAAAATTTTCCTGTTATTATTTGTTAAATATTGAAAATTTCTCTAAAGTTAATTCAAGAAATTTCAAGAAGAATTCATCCTAAGGTATGAGTTTATTTTTAAGCATTTCTGAAAATTTTTCCTCTTAAAATTGACTGCCATATTTTCATCTATGAGTTTTATTTTACTCTGAATTTTTAATATGTTATGTATGCATGAGTTATGTGATTTTTCCCCCAAGTTTCACGTTATTTTGAATTTTATATAAAAAGTTATGAATTTTCTACTATCCATCACTCACTGTAAATTTATTGATGACTGTTTTTATGCACATATGTACGGGTGTTGTTTTTGACACAAGTGAATATTTTATTGCACGAAATTTGATAGATATGTTTATGTATATGTTAAATTATAGACTGAAAATTTTGGTGATGATATGGTAAATATTCCATGTGATATAGAATTTGTATTAAACCTAGGTTATGTGATTGTTGAAAATGTTAAGTGGTGAGATTCTTGATTATTTAATATTTTTTATATGACTTTATAATTTTATTTGGAGATGAGGAATGTTATGCTACTGTATGTATATGTTTAATATGATGATTATATGAATTTTGAGGTTTAAATACATTTATTTTAATTGTTTAAGAATAATTATTGCAAGCAATTCTTTGACTGATTTGGTTATGGTTATTTTTGCCTATGAATTCAAACACTTGTTTTGGATTGTACGGAATTTATTATAAAGTAATTTTTGGTTATGATGATGTTTTTAGTGTTTATGGCATGCAGAATTTTTATGGAAATATTTTGGGATGTTAATAATTTATTATGAGGATAATTGTGGGGA
>CAMOHE010044561.1:0-37996 GCA_946598075.1 Artocarpus hirsutus
TTTTTTTTTTTTTTTGAGGGGGAAGTTAAAGAACTTAAATTGACTTTAGATCGAATTTCAAGGAGTTGATATTGTACATTAGGAAACCTAATCATATCCAGACTCACCACTGTCACAGATGATCTTAACTGAACTTGCTCACACTTGAAATTGTACCGCAGAAAATTTTCTGTTTGAACTCTGCCCCTATTTCATGCCATCGACCACCAAATTATAGTTTATTCAAAAAAAAAAAAAAAAAAAAAAAAAAAAAAAGCAACATGTGGATTCTTCAATAGTGGAGTTTCTCATGGAACTTATAATTGCAAACGTAACTCTAATTCAATGTTATTGAAACCCTTCATTTTATCTAATGTGATTAACATCCTTGTCTTTCTTTAAAAAAAGATATGTAAATGCCAATATCATTTTTTTCGGCAAGCTTTATTAATCGGAAAAAATTACAATACGTGTCTAAATTATTGTTATGAAATTAAAATCTAACATAATATTTAAAATATCTTAAAAATGTCCTTAATGATATAATAATTATTTTAATGATATTACATATTGTACTATATAATTACATATAAATAATTTTGATGACATCATTATGAGATATTTGTAAAATTTTTTCAAATTAAAGTCATATTTCAATTCAATAAACATAATTAAGTCAATTGTCTCATTAACCCTTATTGTTGTGGTAACAAGTAACATGCCAATGCTAATCAATTTTGCGCACAAAACACTGTTAATGAGTCTCTTATGTCTTGCATGGAGAATTCAAAAACTTTGTGTTGAAGAAAACAAGGGGTTTAAGAAACGACAAGGCCACTGGCGGCTTTGTGGTTGTTGATGTTTTCAAGTTGGCAAGTTGAACTAGGAATACGACAGAATTTCAGGAATTTTTTTTGTTTTCTAAAAATTATAAAATTGAGAGAGTGAGTTTTTGGAATAGCATCCGCGAATCAAATTCTAGCATTAAAGTTTTAACTGTTATAGTATAAAATTTTCACATATTAGTACTCTATTGTTTAAGTTTTAATTAGGTTTGTAATTATTCCAAAATAAGTTTCAACCAGGCTTTTAAACTTAATAAGGTGTTTGAAAGAATAGTATAAACTATTCGTTTGAGTTCAAAAACTGTAACACGTAAGAGTTTTATACCTAAGCTTTTTCTCGAAAGAATTTGAAAAAAGGGCTAAAAAAATTTTTTAATTAGGTAAATGATTTTTTTTTTTACATAAAAAAACAAGCTTTTCTGAGCAGGTAAATTATTCTAGATTTTTCAGAAAGATAAGGAAAAATAACTATAACAAGTTAAAGAACCTCAACAGGATAAAAAAAAATGAAATTATTTTGGTATCTAAAAAATTTTTTTTTGTGTCAAAAACTGACAAAAAAAAAATCATTGACTAAAAAAATTTTTTCAAAAAAGTCATTTTTAAAAAGTCTCTCTTTTTTTCCCCCTCCTAAAAATAGATAGATGGCAGTGGTGTAAATACGTAAGAAAACGATGATTCTTGCACATGGAAAGGAAGAAAGCATGGAAGAAACCGACAAGGAAGATGGTGAAAATGCAGTACAAAGAGAAAAGAATACCATGTACTGCCAAATAGTACAGTGTACAGACCCAATACCATGAGTGAAGCTAGAAAGAGAAACCCTCAAAAAAGAAAAATAAAAAGGGAAGAATCGAAGAACTAACAAATTCTGTCAAGTTTAGGATCTATTCAAGGGTACTCTCCACAAAAGGGGGACAAACGGATGAACACTCTGCATTTTTTTGAAGTGATTTTTCCATTTTGTCGTAATTTTATATGATTAGATCATTCAAACATCTACCACACAACGTAATCTTTGGTCTTTGCTATATTTTTTGTTTCTGGTTCCTAATTCTTATCCCTGCCTGGCCCTTTCTATTTTTCGTTGCGACTTGCGTGACGGACTAGGGGGCTGTAGGAAAATAGTAACTGGAATCTGGACCCATCTAAGCAGCCATTTACGTAAAAGCTTAAATTGAGAAAACAAGTTTGTGTTACGTCTGAAAATGTAGTTCAAATTACAAAATTATGATTCAAGCAATCTTGTTACAATGTTTTCTCTCGTAAAATTTGAACATGAGTTTTGGCTATTTTAGTTTAAACTAAAATTTTTGATTGCTATGAAGTAAACCTTTTACATACTAAGAAAAAGTAAATTACAATGTAACGCTCTCATGTGTTACAGTGATTAAACAAAAAATTTCATTCAAACTATACTTCCTAAACACGCTATAAATTTCAAACAAAGTTTCATTTAAAGTCTCGATTTAAACTGCGTTCTCAAACCCTTAGTAACTAGATTGGTTTGACTCTTTGTTGAAACAAGATTTGCTTAACTTTTCAATGGAGAAGTGCAACTTCGTTCACGCCGATAGTGACATCACATTTTTGCATTCCTCTCCCCCGTCTCCGCCAATAACTTGCCTTGGATTATCCTTACATTCATTATAATTGAAAGTATCATAATAAGTTTTCATTTATTGAATGAAGAATAAAATCATGGAAACAAGATGATCCACGTATAAGAATTTTGTCGTGTACACCTACCCTCTTAAATAGAAAAAGCAGAAGTCCATATAGTACAACTACACCTAACTACATAATACAAATTCAGGGAATTTGTAATCAAATTTCAACAAACAAACTTGCAGTCAGAGAATCTCATGAGCTAAAAAAAAATGAAACATAGCAAATGTTGCAGTCAAAGAAAAGGGAAACAAAAGTGACTAAAGACTTGCATGGCAAGATATACATATATATATATATATATATATATATGAAAGGTCAGCTTTTTAAAATCGTAAAGTTTTGATATTTCATCGATGAAGGTGTTGCACTTTTCAGCTGCAACATAAGATACAGGGCAACTGATATAATCCTTTGCTTCTTCTTCATCTACGTGGATTTGGCCCCGCACACTTAACATCAAATGAACCATAAATCTTAATTGTTGACGTGAAACAACAACCAACCAGACAAAGAGCACTACCGCCAAGTGGGCACGACCACCACAACTTGTGGGCCCACTCTGCACCCCAGATTGTTTTTTTCCTTTCTGGGATTTTTGGGGTCTATTTTCTAAAAGCTTCTGTCGATAAGTTCGTGATTATCAAAAAAAAAAAAAAAAAAGAAAAAAAAAAGAAAGAGAGAGAGAGAGGAAGGAAGACAGAACTTCTACTGTTGTCTAATACCTGCCTGTTCTTATCCCCAAATCCAATCAAAGATAGCACCAACCAGTTAGCAGAATATAAAACCGTGAGGGTAGACCAAGCGATGACTTGAATTACATGACAAGGACGTTCAAATATGATGTTCAATAGTAAATTTTAGTTTAAGAATAAATTGATCAACTTGTAAACAAATCAAAAGTAAAAGTCATTCAATAAAATTAGAACAAGAATATATAATACATTTCCAACAAATAGTCCAACATTTTTTGAAAATTTTGATTAAATTCCATCAACATACATTACCTTACACTACCATCCATCTAGATCAAACCCAACTAGAACAAGATATAATACATTTCTAATAAACAATCACCATGATTTGTAAAATTTAATTGGCGTTCATCTAGATACATTTCCTTGCACTACCATCCATCCCATCCAATCATGAAATATAAAATAAGATCAAACCCACAAAAAACTAAAAACTCTAAAATCCCAACCATAAACTAATAAAAGCACTAATAAATTAGCATAAAATTTACGAGAAAGAACAAAGAACAAAACAACTTAACACAACATAACATAGCCGATAATCCATTGACGGCGAACCATTTGGGCTATGAACAACAAATTCATGATTAATTCCTCTTCCCCAACGCAAGCATGTGTTTCTTTACTCCCTCTGTGTCGTCTCTGGCATTGTCGCGAAGCAGCTTTTGGAGCGGCCGAGAGGTCGACAATTCGCCGCGAAATCGTTCTTCCTCGGGCAATCCAGAGTCCGGCGGAGAAGCTGCTTCATGGCGGAGATCAGCTCCTCGCCGGGATTGCTCGGAGGACTCGACGACCTGAACTGCTCGCAGAACTTCATGTGTCGCTTCACCGCCTCGCCGGTCCCGATATCCTCTCTCTGCGATCTGAAAACCTCGTCCTTCACTGCCTCCGCGCACAGCCCGCAAATCCACCTCCCCTGGTACCTCTCCCGCACCCGCGCAATGTACGCCGGCGTGCACTCCTCCGTCAGCCCGCAGCAGTAGCACCTCGCGAACTCCACGTCTCCCGCCGCCGCCGGACCGCTCTGCGATTGAACCTCTGCCTCCTTCAGAACCTTCGCCGCCATTTTTGCCCCCCCACCCCAAAAAACCCTAACCAAAATCCCCGAATCAACAAATTATGATTACCAAGAACGGAACAAAAAATTCGAAAACAGATTTATACGTAATTGCAAAATACAAATATTCCACGCCCGCGTCAATATGGTAATTGAAATTTAAGGTCTTTCGAAAGAAATGCGGTTCGAGATTTTCTTACCGTTTGACTCTGAAAGTCGAACTCGAATCAGCTCTGATCGTTGCACCTGCAGTTACAGTTTCTCTGTTTTCTTTTTTTCTTTCCTTTGCAGCTTTGAAACGAAAGAGGAACTGTAACGGCAAATTCAACCTTAAAATTTATAATATTAAAAGGAAAGAGATTTTTATCGCTCCTTTTCCCACTCGTTTTCCTCAACTTTCTCGCCGCCAGTGAGAATCAGCCCAAGAATCACATACATATCTCGGAGAGCCTTATTTGGCCCGCTCCGTTCCTCAGAATAATCAGATTTCGAACACAATAAAGGAAATTCGAGAAAAAGAAGAAGAAAATCCCACAACAGGTTTTCTCCGAAATTTCCCCTGGTCTCTCTCAAGGCTTCAAGATTGCAATAATAATAATCATGGGTACGAATTAGAAGATTGAGTGATCTTCGCGAGATTATCTTTCCTTATAAATAGAACCAGAGGAGAAGACTGTTCCCCAATCATTGGCGTCTTGGAGGCAACAATTCCCATGGCCATTTGGGCATTTTCTAGTACTTCGCTTCCCACCAAGTTACTATGGATCCGCGTGAAATCTTACCTTTTCGGGAGAGTTGCGCATATCATCTCTGGACGTGGAGCCTTTTCATTGGCCGATGTTTGGTCAGTTTGAGGGAGATCCGAGCGTGCGATTTATTTATTTATTTATTTTTCTATGTTTTTGTGTGTGTGCTGAATTTTTAATTAGTGGACCACCTAGCCCAGCTGTCACGACAATTACTTGATTACGTTCGTCCAAGCTTAAACGTACTCCTTCGTTTGTCTCTTCATACTTTGCTCCACTGGCTCTTGTGCGCGTGTCGAAAATTTAATCTTTACTTAAAGGAAGAAAAGGAAAAAAAAAAGACACTTAGCTGCACATACGTGTCTTTTTTAAAAAAACAAAAAAATAAAAAATAAAAGAAAAAGCCCACTCTTGTGATGGCCCGGGCTCTGGCCTGCTTAGGTTGAATAAGGGTACTCAAAATAAAAATAGAAAAAAAAATTAATGAGACCGTTAACTCAATTACGTTTATTAAATTAAAATATGACTTTAATTTGTAAAAATTCTACAAATATTTGATAATGATATCATTAAAATTATTTATATGCAATTATATAGTACAAAATGTAATACCATTAAGATAATTACTATATCATTAAGGATATTTATAAGATATTTTAAATATTGTGTTATATTTTAATTTCATAGCAATAATTTAGACACGTATTTACATGTCCAAATTATTGTTATGAAATTAAAATCTAACACAATATTTAAAATATCTTAAAATGTCTTTAATGATATAGCAATTATCTTAATAATATTACATATTGTACTATATAATTACATATAAATAATTTTAATGATATCATTATTAGAAATTTGTAGAATTTTTACAAATTATAGTCATATTTAATTCAATAAACGTAATTGAACCAATTGTCTCATTAATAGGCCCTTTTTTTTATAAAAATTAAATAATTTGTCTATTTTTTTAAATGAGTGAATTAATATATATTTTTGATATGTAAATATCACTTATACCTCTCTTTTTTAAATTTATATATTCGAAACTCTAAAATACCTTCTAACTAAATATTATCATGTATTTAAATTTTTATAACAAATTTCTTAATTTTTTGAATAGTTAAATTAGGAAAAAAATGTACACATATATTTTTTTATTTTAATGTAGTACATCGATGCATTATCATTATTACTTGAAGTCTTAAAAAAATGAAATGAATGTCATTAAGTATCATTATTATTACATATTATTAACTTAATGATAATAAGATGCACAAAAAGACTTAATAAATACTATATCATTAATTTAATTACATATCACAAAAAAAGAGAAATATCATTCACTTGAATTTTTAAGAAATGAATGTCATTATATATTATTATCATTACGTATCATTAACTTAATGATATATCAATTATATAGCCAGTAAAACATATAAAAAGACTTAATAATATTGTGTCATTAATTTAATTACAACATCTTAATTTCAATTTGTCAATAAAACTATATCATTAATTTAATTACAACACCCTAATTTCAATTTGTCGGTAAATCCAACTTGTTGATAAAAAAATTTAATCTTTTTAGGAAATTTTAAAATCGTTACTTTAGATGCCAATTTGAATTTAAGCAACAAACACCCTAATTCTAGGGATTTTTTTAAAACATAATGATATCATAATCTGTTTAAAATTTTAAATACGTATATTTTAGTTATTCTAAAAAAATAAATTAAACTAACAATATTATTATTATGGTATTAATGTCTTTATACATATGCATTGAGACATATAAAAAATATTCATAAACTGCAAACATATTTTGATTCTACAAATAAAAAAGGGTCACATGTCTCATTAACATTTTTTTTTAAGGGAACAGATAGGCTAATTTTAGAGGCACTTAAGAATTTATATCTTTACAAACATTGTCAATAATAAAAGAACTAAGGATCAATTTTACTGTTAACGTGCTATCATTCTCATATTCTTCTCAACAGAAACCCTATCTTATTTTCTCTTCCCCTCCTCTCCTCTTCTCTTTCTCCTTGGTGTTGTTGCACCATCATCGCTGTTGTCATTGTCATCGCCATTGCATCTTGTCGATGGCTGTGGATCATGATCTCCAACAACGGGTGGCTAGAGCAGGCTTCACGTGATCTTTGGAGATTGGAGATTTGAGATCTCTGGCGTGATTCGCGATCTCTGGTGGGCTTACGATAGCTGTGGCTTCTCTTCTCTTTTGCTTTAGCGAATGAGATGGCGACGATGACAGTTGCTACTCTCCTCTCTCTCCGCAACTTTCTCTCTTTCTCTCTCCACAAGTTTTTCTCTCTCTCTCTCTTTGCAATGCACCAGGCTTTCTAAATCTCAATCGTGCTCCATATGGCGGCAACTTCAGGTCTGTAGTCCAGGCCATCAGTGGTGGCTACCATGGCCAACGGGAATTTCTAATCCTCAGTTGGGTTATGGTGGTTGCTAATGAAGTTAGGGTTATGTTTTGTCAATATAGAAAATTAATCTTAATATCATGTGTATTTGGCCATGCAATTACTTGTTAAACACTTGTTTACTTTAATTAAGGTTTTTATAATTTGGCATATTAATTTTAATCCCTCTTTTAAATGACCTAAACCCCTCATTCTTTTTAAAAAATACAAACAAAGGCAGGCTTATTTCTTTAAAAAGGATATAGATAGAAAGAAACAAAGGAAAATGTGAACTCTTTCATGTTATGGTGGCTTAGATTAGATGTACAGTTAAACTATTCCTCTTATTTATCCTTTAGACGTGTTAATCCTGGTCACTCGATTCGGTACATGCAACTTGAAAGGAGAAAGTGGGCCAGAATGACCCAAATTTGAGACACGGAGGAAGGATTCGGACTAGAGGGCAAGGCCAGCCCAAATTTCTAAGATGATCGATCAATAGTAGTGGAGTCAACTTGGTCACCCATTGACCCAAAGTTTCTTGAATTTTACCCTAACAAATTACATGGTTTTCCATAGTTTGTGAGTTTTTATATCATGATATTAAAAAAAATCAATCACATCAGAATTTTTAACTTTTAAGTTCCAATATTGTAACCTAGAATGCAAAATGAAGTAAAAATCAATAACATTATTTGACTCCACCAACAATTGTCAACATGTAGTATTAAAGTATTATTACAACGCTTGGAAACATAATTGATACTATAAGTTAGAACCAAAATATCTTAGCATGTAAGAGCTTTATTTTATAACAAATTTTTACTTTATATCATAGCATACGAGAGTTTTATATTATTACAAGTTATTACAGAAGCTTGAAACAAGTTTTAACTGGTAGATTTTCAAATGAAGCTTGTAAGTGTTGCACCCAAACATCAGTGTCCGTCATTTTTATTAACTCTGTACTGTGTGCTTTCCTTCTTTTGAACTTTAATTTACCGCGCTGTTGGGTTGTGGTTTTTTTTTTTTTTTTTTTTTGCTTATTAAGTTGGATTGTGATATTGGCCCCATGGCGCGGAACATGTTGAACGAACAAATCTCGTACTCGCACAATTCGCGAGGCCGAAAATCTTTTTATTTTTCCTTTTAAAAAATGAAAAAAATAAAATAATCTCACCAATAACGACACGTGTGAAAAAAGCGTGCAAAGCCGCCAGTGGTGTACCTTCGTCAAACAATAAAATAAAAAAAGAGCCAATAGCATTGAACCACGTTGTATAAAAGAGGGCTATAATGGTAATTACGTACACAACAGGGACTGTACGGCCTGGTAACTGACTGTTCCTACGACGGCGTTCGCTCTGGAAAACTTCGCAAATGCAATGGCTGCCTAACGTTGCTTGAAATGAAAGGTATCAATCGCACATACTGGCAAGTATTTGAGGAGATCTTCGCATCAATGGAAAGAATTTTTAAAATATTATAAATATTCTGAAAGTAAAAAACATTATAGAATATACGTAAATAAGAATCCTATGCAGTGAAGACATAATGATGTAAAACAATTCACATATAGGTGTATAGTTTTAACGGTTATATTGTTTTTTAAGGTACTATAATTATTAATTGTGTGATTTAAAAGCATGTGTTTTTTTTTCATTCTTCTCCGGAAATAGACGTGGCTTTTTTTTTTTCTTTTTAATGGTTATATTTTTTTTCTAAGGTACTATGATTATTAATTGTGTGATTTAAAAGCACGTGTTCTTTTTTTTCATTATTCTCTGGAAATGGGTGTGGGTTTTTTTTTTTTTGTCCGAGAATTCTGGTATGTGCCAACGGAAGATCATTTAAGCTAAGCACAATATCAGTTTCAGATATCAACTTGTTTGCATGATATTGATGCATCCAATTATCCATATAATGCTTGTCAAAAGAAATATAAAATGGTATCAGATCTCAACGACCACGTGAACATTGAGTACCTGTGGGTCCAAGGAATACTTTAATATTTGCGTTGCCTGAGCTGGGTTGGAAATATTCTCATTCCAACATCATTCAAAATCTATTATAGAAATATACAATGGGATATGAGAAGATGATATGATTAATATTTAATGCTTTAAAACATGTAGCATCCATAGAAATATCTTGCTATAGAAGGCTCTAACCCATAAAATATTTCTTTAAAGTTTGTTGAAAATAGATTTGCAAACTAAAAGATATATCTAAGTCTTCAAACCAAAAGTTTTAGTTCAAATAACTTAATATTCTCTCGCACCATTTAAATTCATGTATTTTTTGATTTGTCTTGTGTCCTGTCTTGTTTAGCAAACCAATGGAAACATCCTTTTTTTTTTGCGCCATCTAAACTTTATTGTCTGTAATATTATTTGTATATACTTTTTTTGGGATTTAATTTGTACTTGCTTTTGATTTAAATAATCATACGTAATCTTACCCATGTAAACCGTGAAGCTCAACACATCTTAGATAAGCCAATGTTTCTTTTTAAAAGGAGAAATATAATTCAGTGTTTATGATGTATAACTTCTGCTTAAGTTTTTCGATTTGTTTGATTGACGATGGAGTTATATTCGTATTTGATCTAGTCTGCGTATACATATATGTATACATACATATATATATATATATATATATATAGCGGAGACTGTCGGTTGCCACCAATGCAAAAGAGGTATGTGTTTAAAGGAGTTATTTTATATGCAAAATATCTCATATTAAAATCCGCTTTTCACCCTCTGATCGATGATTGATAAAAGTATCTACATATTTAATAAGCGAATATAACATTAAATAACAATTAAAAAAAGAAGTAGATAACTTGCTTTAAAATATTCGAAGTAAATAGAATTTTTACCATACAGATAATTTATTTTACCACTAGTAAATTTGGTGTTTGCTTTAAATATTTTAAACCTGCCATTAACTTAAACAAAAAGACTTTCAAATAATGTCATTTGCCTCTTCTTTTTTTTTTTTCCCCTTTAATGAATCACATCAAAAGCTTTCTTAATTATTACGAGATACAGTGAAATTTGAAATATGAAAAGACGCAAGAACCGTTTCAGATAAGAAAAAGATATAACTACTTTTGAGTAAGAGAAATAGAAATCAAATTCCCAAACAAAAATAAACCAATAAAAAAGGTGTTTTCTTCTCTTCCTTCAATGATCAGCGGCTGTATGAAAAGGTGAGGGGTCGTGTCGCTCATCGCTCGTTTCCCATGGCTGCCTGCGCGAGGGCGGGGGGGTGGGTCATGCGAGTAATGATACAAGGAGGCAGAGTCGTATGCGTTTTAACAACCCATAGAGAGAGAGTGATTTTGTCGATCACAAACCAATGCTAGAAAAAAGGACTCTTGACCCATAGTCGTAAGTGGGGTTGTGATAATGGCCTTGTTGGCTTTGAGTTTTTATTAGCATATTGGCTTTCTAAATTGAAAATAGAAAAAGAAAAGGAAAAAGGTTCAATACATGATAATGTAGTAAATGTTTAAATGTGGAAGATATCAAAATCTTGGAGATAATACCAAAAACGTAAAATGTCAAGAAGGTGAAGATTCTATCCCAAGAAGAGATAATGCCAACGTGTTTGAAGATTTTCATAGTAAAAAAAAAAGTTCAAAAGTCAATCTTATCTTGGGGAACCAGTTTGATTTAAAAAATGATTGGAAATTTTGATTAAAGGAGGATTTTATCACTTGTTTATAAAAGCTAAGAAATGGATACGATTTATGGTTTTAAATGAAGAATATTTGATTTAAAATGGAGATTACGAGTTCTAGAGGCAAATCGTATCAATTTTAAAGTTCAAGTTCAAATACATTGCAATAAATTCTACGATGGTTTGAATTTTAGAAAGTTTTTACTGCCTATAAAAAGAGGATAATTTTTAGATTTTTCTACAAAGTTTCAAGAGAGCAAACGAGCATAGAGGTAGTGAGAATTCATCTAAGTATTTTTGGAAAAAGATATATTGTTCTTCGAGAGAAGAATTTGTAGTTTTTGAAAGAAAACGTTTTGTGATAGACAAGAGTCTTGTAAATCAGAGTTACAAACGAGTGGTACCCGTTGAAAGAGGCCATAAAAAGTAGAACAACATAGGCGTAAATCTCTAAGGAGTCTTAAATTGAACAAGTTGAATTGGTGCTCATAAGCATGTTTTCTTAGTAGATTATTTAATATTTGAGCATAGCCACATGGACATAGGTTTTATAATCAAACCATGATAAAACTTGTTGTGTTCTTTATTTACTTTATATGTAGGTAATTTTTAATTAATTGGACTTTAATTAAAACTTTTATATTGTGCTAAAATAGATTTTTCAAAATTTTCTTTTGAAACACTACATTGCTTCTCTCTTCTTTAGGGTGACAATGCTTTAAATTCCCCTCACGCGGCAACTCTGTTCCTTCTTCTTCGATGTTTTTAGTTTTCTTTATTCATATATATTAGAGTAAATTGTACTATTACACTCCAAGCTATTTGTTTGTGCATAATGTACCTTGAATTTTTTAATCTTTGCAAAATACACTATGAATTTTGAAATCATTGACAATTGAGGTCCAACAGCTAACAAAAATTAAAAAATATGGACAATGTTGGTTACGAATTTCACATGTAAATTTTAAGTATTTAATGAAAATTAAAAGTAGTTATTGGAGCTCAATTGTCAATGATTTTAAAGTTTATAGTGTATTGTGCCAAGATTAAAAGTTTGGGATACATTATACAACAAGTGAATAGTTCATGGTGCATGCAATTTACTTTATATAATAATAATAATAATAATAATAATAATATTATTATTATTATTTATGCATTTTTCGTTCCAATATACGATTTATAAAAAGAGGGATTCTTTTGTTTTTTTCTTTTCTAAAAATAAATCAAATATGGACCTTGCCGCTGAAAGAATGAAAAGATAAAGAAATTATAACACGCATACATAGGAGTCTAACCTTCTCACGCATGGTAACCCTTTCAATTTTAATTCTATGGAGTTTTTGGCGATTCATGGACCAAAGTGGCTATGCCACTGCTATAGAGATATTTTTCTCGTGTAAAGGCTCTTGTTTACGTTGCATGTCATTTGTATGCTCTGGCAAGAGGCAACAAATGCTTCTCTGTTGTCAGGACAATGCAACATCGCAGTCCATTTACTCGCAAAATTCAGAAACACTATTTTTCTCCATTAAAAAGAGAAATTAGACTTTAGTTGTTAAAAGAAAAGAAAGCAAAAACTAATCCTGTAACCAAAAAAAAAAAAAAAAGAAGACAAATACACTATAATGTTTTCATCTCTTGATGCTACTTATTATTTATGTTCTAAAGCATTTTTTCAATGTCTTTGTTATTTATGGCCAAAAACACACCGTTACAATGTTTTTATCCAGTTTACGTGGTGTTTGGGAAGTGTGGTTATAATTAAAACGTTTAAACTGAAAACTATAACATAGGAGAGTTTTACATTGTAGCTCACCTTTTGGATTAGTATAGCATGTAAGAATTTTATACCGTAAAAGCTAAAAGTTTTGGTTAAACTTAATTTTGCCCTCTAAGAGTTTTGGAGTACTTCTAAGACATTCATGGGATAAAGTGGTGGTGGCAAACTTTCTGCTTGCTGCTGAGGTTTAAGCTTGTGAATTTTTCTTGCAAATCATGACTCTCTTAGCTGAAGCTTTTGCTGTGGAGAATGATTCTCTGAGCTGCATTCAAGCCCTTGTTGATAGAGCCCCTCCATCAGACTGGACTGTCAAGCCCTTGTTGATAGAGCCCCTCCAGCAGACTGGACTGTGCACTCAGTTTTCTTCCATGCACTGAAGACCATTCCTGTTCATGGTCAGGTAGAATTCCGTTGGATCCCTCGTTCTAGCAACGGCTTAGTTTGACAAATTAATAGGAAGTTTAAGTTTCGATTTGCTATAGTGTAAAGCTTTTATATATTACATTAAAAAGTTAAAATAAAGTAAAAATTTATTACAATATAAAACTTTTATATGCTACAATATTAAAGTTTTAATTTTTAGTGCTAACTTTATTTCCAAACACGTGTTAGCTTATAATCTAGCTCGTTCTGCCTTGGCCTCTTACTTTGCCCGTAACGAGTAAAGTGGTGCCCTCTGTGACCACTGCTGCTTCGCCCGTCTATGGCCTTAATATAATTTCTCTTTTAGAAAAAAAACAAAAAAAAACCTTTTCGTTTTTATAACTTTTAAGTCTTTAACTTGTAGTTAATGAAACGTGACATATTAACAAATCACTATATTGTCTTCTTTCCTTGCTGCACAGGACACACAATCCAAAAAGTTTGTTTTATTTATTGCACATTTTTTTATGTCGGCCTTTCGGAATAACGTTTTTTAACCTTTATTTTTGCAAGGTATATTGCGTGTTGGGTTTCAGATATTTTGAGATCTCCCAGGAAGCTGGCCCAGACTTGCCTATAGATTTTTCCTGCAAGGCCCAAACAACTTAAGGGCATAATCTTGCTAATTATGCTGAAATGTAATAAAAAGGAGAAAATAATTTACACCTTAGTATCACTATAAATTTACAATATAATTTCGGAATATAAAACAAAAAGTATTATTCAAACTATTGCATAACGATACAGTTTCTGAGATATTTTAGAAATATTATTACTATATTTCAATTTTGTAAAACTAACAGAATTCCATTGGGAAACGGAAAAACTCCACTCCCAACCAAGGATCATAAATTTATGCACATTCTTAAATATTAGAAGCTTTTGCAGAAAAAAATGAAGAACTACAAATTATCCCTAATTTTAAATTGAAAGACACTTGTTTTACAAAGATAGATTAATTACGAGCGATTTTGAAGTTATAAGCAAAAAATTTTATCAAGTCAAAAACGAAATTCTATATTTTATAAAATATTATCAAAAAGTTGTTCAAAGTTTATCTCAACATGAGTATACATCATTGACTGATCAACGAAGTAAATTTTTACAAACGGAGGGACAACAAAAGGAGGGCATTAAATCAACAGAAAGTTAATAACCAATAAGATTGTAAAACCAAAACTTTTAGGTTATAATAAATGGAGAAATACTGTTAAGTTAATCATGATCTTATTTTGTTTTATTTCATAGAAACTTAATCATAGTTTAACTGACTTTAACTTTTTTTTTTTTGGGAGTCTATGACATGGGTTTTCAAAGAAGGAAAAAACTCGCCCACAAAAAAAATTGTTAGTGGGAATATTAAATTGAGGGAATTAGGCGAAAAAAATTCGTGCAGACTTTAATTTCACAAATCCCAAGTGTATATGATTAGGTTAATTAATTATTTAATCAACTAACGTGTACAATTTAGGGTCAAGAGAGAGAGAGCATATAGAGTTTAGCTTTGGACATAGATGGACAGAAGCGAGGAGAGAGAAAGAGATAGAGAGAGAGAGGTCAAATCGAGTGGCGAAGGGTTGGCTGTCTTTTATATTCTTGTGGTGGTGGTAGTGGTATTAGCCAGAAGGGTTTCAGACAAAAGAAGAGAGAGAGAGATAGAGAGATAGAGAGGAGGAGAGAGAGAGTGGGAAAAGGAAGCCCTTGGTAGCTCAAGATAATACTGGAGAGAGTTCCTAGCTCGAAAACCATTAAAAGCCCCATCTTTGATTCTCTATCTTCCTTTCTCTCTTTTCTCCGACTCGTCCGATTCGAGCTCAATCTCAGTCGATGGATCCCTTCGATTTGATTCGCGAAGGTATGCGTAATTTCTTATTCTCCACCGGATCTTTCAGATTCTTCATGGAGTTTTGTGTAATTGTTGTTTTTTGGGGCTTTTTTAACGTTTTTTTTGTTGAATTGGAGTCGAATAAATCGAGATCTATTGTTTTCGGTTTGTTGGATTTAAGCTGGCTCGCTATTTTGGCTAATACTTTCTTTTGTTTTACTTAACTGTGTATTTATTGTGGTTAATTTTTATTTGATTGTGTTTTAGTAATGTATAGTTTTTGTGCTGGTTAGGGTTTAGATTTAATGAGCTTCTCAAGCAGTTATCCATTGAAAAATTTTTCTTTTTGTTGACCTATTTCTGTTACTGTTGGAAATCAATTCGGCTTGAAATGGCTTATCAGAACATCTTAATCAATAGATTTGTTGAGTTTCAAGCCCCATTTTTTGGGGCCTTTGCTTGTGTAAAATCTGGGTAAAGAAGCGCTTCCAAAAAGTTTGGCTTATAATTTTGTGACAATATTTAAACTTTCATAGAAATCGTCGTGTTTAATTTGTTTTGTTAATTAACAAATATTGTACTTGTGCTTGTGTCTTCGATAATCATCCATATGTTACTTCTTGTCTGCGCTTGGGGTGAATTTATTTATTCTTCCAAAATTTGTGCTTTTCCAATTTAGTGGTTTCGAAATCTAGAAAATTCTCAACCAGTGCACCAGGGTTTCTATAAAGATAGCTGTTTGACATGTGTGCCATGAGGTGGTGGAATCCATTTGTGGCAAAGAATTGACCAATTTGCATATAGTCTTCTCAAAGGAAAGCTTCTGGCCAATGGACTGACTTTTATTTATTATTATTATTATTATTTTTTGCAGGTTTTGGCTGAAGCTTGCTGAAATTTGAGTTATTTATCACCCGGCATCAGTATTTTTGTTTTTATTTCAGTAAATAATGAGCTTATCCAAGAAAGGAGCCTGTACGACAGAGGCAAAGCTAAGCACTGCAAGCAAGCTAACAAGACTAAATCCAAATGCAGCAGAATTTATTCCTTCTGCCCTCAGATTGTCGCCATCTGGAAGTACCAGTGCGGCAAATGCTGCGTCTATATTTTCTTCTGCTGGAACTTTAGGAAAAGCAGTGCTAGATCGATCAGAGTCGTCTGTCTCGAATAATTCCGATGAAGAGGCCCACCAGTACTGGCGCCGTCAGCTCCCTGATGATATTACTCCTGATTTCAAGGTTATGGGAGAAGATGAATCTCAAGCCCTTGGAAATCTCTCTTTGATGGGCTTGTCGTTACAAGATAATAGTGAAACAATGCGATTTTCTCCTTCTACTGGGAGTGGATATAGGTTGAACGAGTCACATGTTAATGGTAATAGCTTTACTGAAAAGTTAAGAATCTCTGGTTCGACTTATGGTGAAGATTTATCTCCTGGAAGTTTTCTGCATATGTCAAGTCAGCCTTGGGACAAACAGATTATGAATAGCAATCAGCTTGTTAGCAATGGTCAGGAGGGGCTTCCTTATGATAGCATATCTCGACATGGGTTTATGAATGATATGTTGGGTGAACATGGAATGGTAGAGGAAACTGATATTAATCCTCTTGAATTTTTGGCTTCACAGTTCCCTGGATTTGCTGCTGAAAGCCTTGCCGAGGTTTATTTTGCCAATGCGTGCAATCTAAATCTGACTATTGAAATGCTCATCCAGTTAGAGGTATGCTTGATTTGCTACAAATGTTTTAGCTATAATAAATGTGAGCTTTGCTAGTGTCTTTCTTGATTTTTATTGACCGTCGTTTTTCAAAATAAATATTGTTTTATCATGCTTCTAAGTTCTGATCTTATAAATTACAAAGAGTCCTATCTTTCTTGTTAACCCCAACAGACATAGACACATTATTGTTAACTCCTAGGATTGTCTTGTTTCTAATTATGTAGAGCACTACTTCTTATGCCTTACTTTGGCAGGGAAGAGCTGGCTTAAGAGAGTTTTGAGCTTACGCCATTTCAACTATGGTCTTTTGCCTATAACTCGGTTCCTTAATCATTATGGCATGGTATGAGGGGTTTAGGGATTTTCTACGGGTCACATATTTCTTTCATTTTGTGGTGCTAACAGTGATTTTTTTTTCCTTTAATAATTATGTTTCGTGTCTATTTTTGTGGTTATGGTGGCATAGGTATTTGTGGGTGGTTTATTTGTTTGTTTATTTATTTATTAATAACACCAACTTGAGATCGTTGTTCATGTGAAACGCAATGACACTATCCTTTTATTGATTCGTTCTGAACATCTCAAAAAATTTACCCTGCATGTGGGCTTTGTGACAGTAACCCTTTTTTATTATTATTGTTATTTTAATTGTAGCTTCAAGTTGATAGTGGTTTCAATCAAAATCTGAGCTCAAAGACCCTGTCTGCACCTAATCTTAGTGCAATGGACTTTCCTGCACTTGGTCTGACAGATGGTCAGAATGGTCCTCGAAAATATGCTGGAGATGAACTCCAGCAAAGTGCAAATCCTTATCGGTCTTCTGACAAGGACAACTTGCTTTTATTCAAGTCCAGCTCTTCCATTCCATCAAGAGGTGGTATAGATTTTGCTTCAGCAGTCAGGAAATTGGCTGCTCCAGATTCAGGCGTGTGGAAGTATGAGCGGAATAGTTCTACAGATGCTGCTATTGGCTCGAGTAGAAGTGCTCATGCTCTGACTAGTACTTACAGCGGTGGGCACGGAAGAGGCACCTACAGTGACAGGGCCCAATCACGTGGCTCTGCTCGGACTGCTCCTGTTTGGCTTGAAACTGGAGATGCTGTTGGTAATATTCCTCGGTCAACCAAATTACTTGTGTTTATGTGCCTTTAGATGTGGAAGGATTCCTTCCAGATTTATATCGGCTTTAACAATGTTGAGATGACAGCAAATATGTATTCTGAGCTGAGGGAGGAAGCTCGTGACCATGCACGCCTGCGTAATGCATACTTTGAGCAGGTTTGTACTTTGATGTATAATAAGATGAGACATTTCTAAGCAAAGACATTTGATTGATTGTATGTCAAATTATCGTTGCCTAGAAATATAGTCCTATTTTTTGTCTTGACCACATGAATTTGTTCTCAATTTTTCCAACTTTTATCCCTTGAGAACCCCCTTACAGTGGAATTCAAGGTTCATACGCTGGTCAACATAGAAATTGGACCAATTTTAAGGGAATAAAAATTATGGTCATGTTTTTCAAAATGAATAATGTTTATATATGAAGGTTAATGTTTTTCAAAATGAATAATATATCCATACACACACACAAAAAAAAAAGGTTAAGGAACAAAATACGATATATAGACTGGCAGACTGCATTCATTGTTATAAAACACGGACGTAATCTGTTAATTGGTGTTGGCGGGAATGCTTTCCCTGTCATAATTTCACAATGCCGGGGAGCTACTGCACTTGATGCCACTTGTTAGGTTATCATGGTTCGTATTTTCTCCTGTATTTATCTTTGCTGAGCCAAAATACTAGTGAGTTTATTCGAGTTTCCTGCTAATTTTTTCACATTGTGGAGCGATCAAATCTACTTAATGCTTTATGTTAACTTTGTTACTTGTTTTTATTTGGAAAACAGGCACGGCAAGCATATCTTATTGGTAACAAGGCTCTAGCCAAGGAGTTGAGTGTTAAAGGCCAGCTGCACAACATGCATATGAAGGCCGCGCATGGAAAAGCTCAAGATTCTATATATCGTCTGAGGTTTGTTGTCTTCTGTAATTTATTTGTTTATTTATTTACTTATTTTTGCTTGGTTTAACTGTTATCATGATTTGCTGGATATTGACGCATGCGATAATTTCACCAACTTGTCTCTCGTGTACCTGGTCATTCGTGAAGTGGATGGTTAAGTATTCGTCTGCTTAGTGATTAGAATTTCTCTGTTACCTCTAAACAACATTCTTTAAGCCTGAGGCTTATAAGCTTCTCAAGCCAAGTTCTCTCTGTCTCTTCCCCCCTACCCCCCTGTTCGTCGTCCCGTCTCTCTTGTAACGATGTCAGAATGGTACAGTGCTGCCTGTATGCCTCTTTCTGAACTGGCATGGGCGGTTTTCTCAAAAAAGCCATAACATGACGGCAGACTGCAAACCTGGACAGTTTGACTTTCATTCTAATGACCTGTATTATCAGATTTTAGTCTGCAAGGTTGTTTCATTTGTTCTGCTTGTTTGCTGTGTTTTGAAAATGCAAACAGGAACCCAGTTGCTCCAGAGATGCAGGGCAATGGAAGAGGACAGGAGAGGATAATAGATCTGCATGGACTGCATGTAAGTGAAGCTATTCATATTCTGAAGCACGAACTCAGTGTTCTGAGAAGCACTGCCAGAGCAGCAGAGCAGCGCCTCCTGGTTTATATATGTGTAGGGACGGGCCACCACACTAGGGGTTCTCGGACTCCCGCAAGACTTCCAATTGCTGTACAGAGATATCTGCTTGAAGAGGAGGGCCTAGATTACTCCGAGCCACAGCCAGGGCTGCTTCGAGTGGTGATATGAGCCAAGGAGATGGGTTTAAGGTATAGGAGTTTTTTGACACGGCAAAAATCCATGGTCAGTTCTTGTTTTCATAGTCATTCTTGTATCTGTATACAGGAGGAAACGAAGAATAGTTCAAATCCAAAAAAAAAAAGAAAAAAAAAATGAAGAAAAAGCTGGGAAGTTAAACAGGAAGAAGAAAATGAAAAAAAAAAGGGGGAACAAAATTGGAAGCACAAGTGTATCATTAAAAGGTTTTAACTGGTTGACGGTAGCATTACATTTCGGTAGCGCAGAGAGATTCTACTTCGACAGATCTCATGCAACTTTTTTCCCATTTGTTAATTTTGTACTTTAAATTTTTTTTTTCTTTTTGTTAAAATTCCTTTTTCTGATATGCAGATGTAATTTGATAGAATTTAATTACATGACAGAACAGTCACGTTGCCAATTACGTCCTCTATGCAGCTTGTATGTTCAACGTTGCGAGTGAAACGACATATATGGGAGGGGACAGAAATTATGTAAAATGAGGTGCAAAGGGGAGGTTTTTTTTTTGTTTTTTTGTTTTTCCTTCCTGTAAACGAGGGAGGTCCTTCTTACATATTGATCAACTTATCCAGTAAAAATATTTAGCCAAAAAAGAAAAAAGAAGGAAAGAAAGAAAAAACTCATTCGGTTAAAATTTTCTTTCTTTTTGAAAATTGAAGGACGCCACACCGCATTTTGGGGAATTCAATGGCATTTCCTGCTGTACTCGCTTGTCATTTTTTTTTTTTTTGGTCTCGTAGTTGTATCCAAGAATAATCTGATACAGTATTAAAAAAATTAACACACTTTTTAATTGATTTTTACGTGTTTTAACGTTTGAGTCTATTTAGTGATGTGTAATTTAGATACTATTTGAGATACTTAGGGAGATGTGGATTTTATTTGATGTAATTATTAAAATATTTTTTTTTTGCATAATTAGTAGTTATTAAATAATAATTTTTAAATTTAGATATTTAAGTAAATATGATATTTATTTTCTTTAGTTGGGAACCAACACTTAAAGGTATAGAGGGTTAGTATTATGTTTTTTCATTTCCTATATTATGTAAGGCCCACAAAAGAGGACATGTTTACTTTACATCAAAGAGAAATGGAAAGTAAGAAATGACTTTTCGTTTAAATAATGTGTTTACTTACAAAATTAATAGTAAGAGTGTTATAGACCTCATACAATGTAGTGAATAAGGATGTGAATATCAATCTTTTCGTATATTCTAGTATTGATTTTCTATTAAAAAAAATGATATCATATTTACTTAGATGTTAGTAATTAATAGCTATTAGTTATGTATAAAAATATTTTAGTAATTATATTGAATAAGATCTTATTTTTAAGTAAGTAAACACTATATTTTAGTGATTACATTGAATAAAATCCTCACTCCTATTACTTTATTTTATTTTTCAATCCCATTATATTTCTATTTATATTTTTTTATTGTTTGGTAAACATTTCCTAAAATTAGTCAAGAGCTCTGCCACATAAGCATTTTTTTTCTTTCATTGGCTTTTTAGCCCCAATATCCCCTCAACTATTCATGATTTGGTAATTTGGTGCCTAAAAAAAGTTTTAGCAATCAATTTCTAAAATTCTGAAATCTTGGAATATTGTCATTGATGACATATGATACACCTTGATTCTTTTTATTTTTTTCTTTTTTTTGAGGGGGTATGTGACGACCCGTCTTTTTGGCCGTCACTTAACTTACTTAAAACATCATTACTTGAACAGTAATCTTATTTGCTTAGTAAGAAAATACTGAATTAATTTTTTTTTTCTTTAAACATTCTCTATAAACGTTCTTAAAAACTATTGCAACCTTTGTCGTCATTCCAGTTGAGGTCTCGCTCAACATTTGCCTTTAAAACCATTTCAAATCGTTTCTTAAAACTTAATAAGTAACATTTATTAAAACATAGTTTAAAATATCACTTCATAATTTTATAACACATTTAGTATATGGTATCTTAAAACCTTTGAAAACATTTCTTAAAACTCTGATTTTCTTAAGAACCTTGAAAACACTATACTAAATAGTGTAAAACCTTTTCTTTGTGTTGCGAAAGCAAACTGTAGTGGTATCTATACTCACATCTTCGCATCTGGCCTCCGCAGCACCCAGCTCCTCTAACGGGTCCTATTAGTCACCCATAAATTACCTACAGCATGAAAAACTTCTTATGAGCTTACGCTCAGTAAGTTTAAACATAAACTCACAAAGCATTTAAAACATACTTTAAATCTTTCCTCATAAAAACTTTTCTCTTGAAACATTGCTTTTCTCTTGAAACATTCTTCATAAATACTTTTCATAAAACATTTCTAAAATATTCCTCATAAACGTTTTCATAATACGTTTGAAACATTTATAAAACGTTTCTCATAAACGTTTTCATAAAACATTTAACATGCAGAAATTCTCAGAATGTTTTTCTTAAAGCATCATTTATAAACCTTTTCTTGAAAACATAATATGCTTTTCATAAACGTTTAATGCAAAACATCTCTCAAAATGTCTTTTATAACATAACATATAAATATTTCATAAAAAGGAATTCAAGCGAAATCAAAATGCATGATTCCATTTATGCTCAATTATAAACTTCCAATTACGAGCATTTTATGAACACTTTTTTCTTACTTTAACTTACTACCTTCGTTCCTTAACTTTTTTTATCTTTCACTCACTTTCCTTATCTTACTATAGTGTTCATACCAACTCATTATTCATGAGATCATAAACATGATGCTTCCCTTGCGGAAGACTTGAGACCATCGATTTTCAAGGTCATGTACCTCACCTCTGGGAGGCTAAACTTTGACTTTACTTTCATTACCTCATATCAAAGAGGCTGGTACGACACTTCCTTTTTATCTTTACGTTACATTCTTGTTAACTATTGTGAGCATGTCAAATGCAATCACATCATATGCAAACATACTTGAAATTCATACTTGTATCGTAAAATCTATTGCACAACAAATGCAACTTATTGTATAATAAATGCACTATAAATGTAAACACATTTAGTAAATCATAACTTGTTTTATGAAACTTATTGCATAACATATGCAACTTATTGCATAACATATGCAACTCATCGCATAACAATTACATCATAAAACTTAAAACTTAAACTATAAAATATTATGCATTGTCAAAATACAAAACATACTTTAAATACGTTGAAAATCATAACTTGGACTTTAAAAAAACATTATGCATATCAATATGCAAGTATACTTTAAACATAACAATTGCAAACTCATTGCAAATCTTGTTTTAAACTTTAAAACCATTTGCATAATAAATGCAAATATACTTTAAAATTAACTTGCAAAGCAATTGCAAACACATTTGCAAGCATATAAATAAGTATTTGAAAATCTTTTACTTCATGCTGTAGGTGAGATTGAACTTACCCAAACTATGCTCTAGCGTTCTCTATTCCTTTCCTGTCTCATTCCTTTTTCTTTCATTGGTCGGCTTATGTGTCCTGATCATATGACAGCCGACTCGTTAATTAACTTCCTTTTTATCAATCCACTCGATTGATAATAAAACGTAAACATTAAACATTCATTTCCTCTTAACTTGTCTTTACTTAACCTTATAACCCATCGAGGTCACCTTTCTCTTTAACCTTGTAACCCATGAAGGTTACGTTACTCAATGTATTACAAAACATTTTTCGTCTATGGGCGTTATGCTAAATCGGAGTGTTCGGCTCTGTTTTAGCCGTTTTCATAAAAATGATGATTTTGCCCTTGGTGGGTTTTTGTCCATTTCTTGACTTAACCAAACTCATTACTTAACTTTAACATTCCCTTACATACATAATACGAAAAAATTCTTACTAAGAAATGTTTCTCGACATCAGGCATTTCGGGCTTGTTTTGGCCATTTTTCATAAACTAACTATTTTGCCCTTAGTCTCATTTTCCTTCATTCATTCATTGACTGAAATTTAAATCCTTAAAACTTAGCATCTATCACAATGCATTTTAATACAGTTCATACTGCAGGCAAGATTGCTACTTACTTGGACTCCGAGCCATGCGGTTTAAGTTGTACCTCGCTGTATCAACAGTATATGAAGCATCCTCTGTAGTGCTCTTTGAGCGACCATAAATGGCTAGAAATGCTTCTTAGAGATCATACATTCTTAAGTATGTCATTCTGGACTCGGATAATACAGTTTGAATCGCCTCGATCTGCGTACAGTTGGTACCAGATGATTTTCACCGGAGTGAAATTAGCTCAAACGGAGGTCACCATTGCATTTAGAGCGTCGAAACGAGTCGTGAGACGGTCTCGGATCGTCGATCGGAGGTCCGGATCATAAAATCCCAATTTGACGGTTGATCGGCAGTTGACCGGCGGTTGACCGCCGCCACATGGCTCCGTTGGCAGCTGAGCTCGAACCTACCCCCCCTAAATTGACCCTCATGAGTTGATTGGTGGGGTCAATTTTACTCAATTTGGCCTCCATCTGCTCGAATCGAGGATGGGATTCTCAGCCACAATCGGCAGTTTCGATCTCCCATCTCCGGCAGAGATGCTGTGAAATTGGGTTGGGGGAATCGTTCCCTGTGGCCCTCTGAGCATTTCCTCCATAGTGGGGTTGCTCAACTCCACCTCGAGTGGCGGCTTCACCTCCACCATGGCGGCGTTCCAAGGCAGAGGTCGTTCTCTGCCCTCCCGTGGCGGTTGCTCGAAATTGAAAGCTCCAAGAGCTTCATCGTGGGCCTCTGAGCATAACCGTGAGGTCAATTGACCTCAACGGTGGCCGGAGCTGCAAGTTCGGCATCCCTCATGGCGGCAAAAATTGGGGCCGTTCGAACTCCGGTTGGCCGCAGCTGGGTCGTGAAATTGGATGAGGGGTTTCACTCCCCGTGGTGGTCTGAATCGAATGGTGGGGGCGGTGCACCTCACAGCCGCCTTGAACGACGGTTCCCATGGTGGCGCGACGACAGAGACGGTGCAACTCCGTCGAGGCCCTTCCAGCTGGAATTGAGCTGGAAAATTGGTACCCTCTTGCTCCTCTCTTCATGCTGAGTCCATAGACACCAAAATCACGTCGATTGGTAGTCGGACGGCAAAGAAATCAGCTCGAAAAAAAATGGGTTTCACCGCCCCTTTGGGCGACGCGTGAGGCCTCCTCCGGTGGTGTTTTGGGCTGCTTAGCACACCGTTGAGCTCAGCTCGTCGAGAGCTTTCCAATGGTGTTGGAGGTGTCAAAAATGGAGGTCAGAATCTTCGACTGATTTTTGAGGGGAGAGAGAGAAAATGTAGAGATAGAAAGTAGAGAGAGAGCTGATATTATCCCAAATTTTTCTTTTTTTTTTCTTTTTCTCTCTCTTCACTTTTATAAAAATTTTGTGGTCTACGCAGTCTAATTTTATACTGCGTGACCTTAAACAGCCCAATTCTTACACTGCATTACTTTTACGGTGTAATTTTCATACTGTATAATTTCATCAATGTATTTTCTTACACTGTATTATTTTAATACTGTATAATTTTCATGTTATTATATAGTATTTTTCCTTAAATTGTATTTTTTGTCTTAATTTAATCTTCAATTTAATGCATTAAAAATTTCGGGTTGTTACAGGGTACAATTAGACTGACCGTGCCAAGATTTCAAAATTTAGGGGATTGATTGACAAAATTCTTTCTACGGATCAAATTGCCAAACCACAACCAGTCGAGGGAACATTGGAGTTTTTTTTTTTAATAATTTTTTTTAGGACAAGGCACTAACAATTAATGAATTATTCTTCCTAAAAAACAATCAATAATATTTCCATTAAATCGGCGTCATTGGCGTATACCAAGGGCAACGTAACATGAAGAGATATTTATATTAAATGTCATTGATTTTAGGTTGGATTGATTTATAACACGTCTAAGAAATTATTGCAAAAGTTTCCACAATAAAATAATTTAAGTTTTTTGTGCCGACAAAAATACCTAAATTAAACCTAGGATTTTTTCCTCCCTCTCTTTCTCTCCCACGTACCCAACCTCCTTTCCCTCTCCCATTCGAGAAATTTAGCTAAATACATTTCCACGAATACATTTCAAGTTTATACCTTCAATCTCATCCCTTTTTCTTTTTTATTTTTTTAAAATGCCGACAGCCACTAAAGTTACAAATTTACCCTCCAATTTTTATTTGCTTTGATTTCCCAATTAGGTTAAAAAATAAATTCAGCCCCATCATTTATTGTCTTCTTCGCATCCTCCCTTTCTTCGTAAGGATCTCTCCAGCCATCTCTACCAGTGCCACGTTGGGTGTTTGATAAGATAGTTAAAACTATTAGTTAAAATTGTTTTTATTATAATATATGAACGTTTTACACTATAATTATTTTATTTATTTTTATTTTTTTATCATTTGACAATTTTATCTCATTTATAACTGAAAAAGTGGTAAAAATCATAACTGTCAAATAGCTGGTAAGTGGTTGACCGCCGTCCCAGCGCTGAGCTGCCACTCTTGCCAGGTACAGTCGCAGACCGCCGTTTTACCGCCGAGCTGCCTCTCTCGCTGACCGTTTCTCCTCCAATGTTTCTGATTTTCTCTGCATCTTTTTCAAAATCCCATCTCTAACGCAGCACTCCCGCCGGCCGCCAGTCCTGCATCTTCTTCAACGTTCTCAAGTGAGTTGCTGTCCCTTTTTTTATAGAATATATTTGGTCTTTTCTTTTTGCTAGTATATTTGCTCCTGCTGATTGATTTACTAATATATTTGTTCTCTATTTCTTTTTGGACATTAGAGACAGAGTAGGTCACTATATAGAGTAGAATATTATAATTGTTTTTTAGTAAATAAATAAAAAGCTTAGAAACCAGGCACCGAAGCAAACGAACATCTTGTTTTTCCAGCAAAACTACGTTTAGGAGATAATATTAAAAGTGAAAATCTTCTGGGATCAAAAGGATATAAACTTTAGTTAACCAGCAATACTAAGTGTTTAAAAGAATATAAAGTTACCAGCTCGAAAAAAGTCTGTTTCAGAGAAGCATGATTCAGCGAATCCTGTAGGAAGATAGTTTTTGGTTAAAAAAAAAGTATTTAGAAACCAAAAGAAAAGGGGTTAAATAAACAGAAACAAACCTTTTCAAGTTTGTCTTACGCAACCAGCCTTCAATCTTGTAGTTAATATCATCCTGAAATTTGCGGGAACCTCGTGTCTTTGCTTCATAAGGTATACAGGAAATGTTGATGTCCTTGTAGGCTAGTCTGATAATAACACACACATACACAAAAATAAAAATAAAAATAAAAATAAAGATCCAACTCTTATCAGATGATTTGCTCTTTTTGCATTCCATTCATACACTTAAAAAGAAGCTTATCGTCACGGCCCATATAAGCTATGCAAATTATGTTACAGAAAAAGCTGCTTTTTATTACGATGCTTCATGTATTGATTATCAAATAATCTGAAATTAGTGCTAGATAACTTCACCAAAATAGATGAAGTTCCATGGGACGTTCTCTTCTATTTAGGAAAATTTATGGGAGTTCAATTTTGGAATTTGTTACTTGTGTGTTTCATTCACATTTGGATAAAATTTTGCCTCAATATTCATGACTTTGTTTGTTGTGCGTTCTAAACTTGGATGAAACAATGAAACGCAAAAAAAAAAAAAAAAAAAAAAAAAAAACAGTTTTTGTTATTTCTGTCTCCTAATATTTTTTTGCTCTAAACAATGAGAAGCGAGTCGCCAACTTGTTGAAGAAAGACGCCAGCGTTAAGACGTGATCCATCAGGATGTGAATGCCATGGACGAGGGAGAGAAAAATTCCATTGACGAAGAAGAAGAAATGTTGTACTACCAACATTCAAGCCAAATCTTGTTATGCTTTTTTTGCGACAAATCGAAGTCAACAAGAATGAAGAAATGTGGTTTCTTTGATAAATAGTTTGTATTATTTTTTGAACAAACATTTTTATGAATGATAATGATATATTTATGCCAATTGTTCAGTTGAGAACCTTGTTTAATTAAATTTTTAAGTATTCTCTACTACCTAGTAGAGACACCCTACAAACAGTTGATTTGCAAATTAAAGGTCTCTACTGGGAGTCGAGAATTTCTACTATCAATTTTATGTGTTATTTTTAATTTTATAACTTAGAAAACTTTGTTAGATAAAAACTTGAATCATAATACCTGAAATATTATGGGTTCATTTGGTATTGTTTTCAAAATAAGTGAAAATATTTTTGTTTTAGAAAATAAAAATTTTTAAGGAATTGTGCTCAAAGTGTTTTCAAAATTTTTGTGTCGAAAAGTGTGTGAAAACGTTTTAAAAATTATGAGAACAAAAACAAAAAGGGCTTATGTCTTCTTGATTTCTACGAGCTAAAATTTCAAAATACTCAAGGTGCTAGTACATAAGTGCCTCATTGATATTTCTTGTATAGTGAACTCCATCAAACAAAACTAGCAAGTGAAATGATGGACTTTACTAAACTTTTTAACTTTTTTTTATTTATAAAACATCAATTATAAAGGCTAAAAATATTTTCTCTAACTTGCTAGCCTTGTTTAATTAAATATTAAGAAATCTCTATTGCCCTGTAGAGACACTCCACTAATAGCAGAGATGAAAATTAAAGCTCTCTATTGCGAGTAGAGAATCTCTACCGTGCAATGGAGCAATTCAATTTTCTATGACTTTTATTTTTACAACTTGGTAAACTTGGTTAGATAAAAACTTTAATTAAAACACCTAAAATATCATGACTTTTTGATTTTTTTAACTAAAATTTCAAAATACTCAAGGCATTGGTACATAAGGTGCCTTGTACATATTTCTTGCATAATGAACTTCATCAAACAAAACTAGTAAGTGAAATGTTGTATTTTACTAAACTTTTTAACTTTTTTTATTCATCAAAACATCAATTATAAAGGTTAAAAACATTTTTTTAACTTGATAACCTTGTTTAATTAAATTTTAAGTAACCTCTATTGCCTGGTAGAGTTGAAAATTAAAGGTCTCTATTAGCAGTAAAAAATCATTACGTATAGTGAAGTAATTCAAATTTATATGTTAATTTTATTTTTATAACTTGGTAAACTTTATTAGATAAAAACTTTAATAAAAACAGCTAAAATTTTATGTCTTCTTGATTTCTTTGAGCTAAAATTTCAAAATACTTAAGGTACTAGCACATAAAGTGTCTCATTGATTTTGTTTGAATAGTGAACTTGATCAAACAAAACTAGTAAGTGAAACGATGAACTTTACTAAATTTTTTAACTTTTTTTATTTATTAAAACATCAATTATTAAGGTTAGAAACAAGACGATGTATATTAAGGTTAGAAACAAGACAATGTACCAGCAGTCGAAATGAAAATTTAATGTCCTTAATGGGAGTAGAGAATCTCTACTATGCATTATAGTAATTTAATTTTATGTGTCATTTTTATTTTTATAACTTGCTAAATTTTGTTAGATAAAAACTTTAATCAAAACACTTAAAATTTTTAACGTAAGAAATCATATTGATCTTTTCTCAAAAAAGAACTAGAATCACATTGATCTCTACTGTTTGGTAGAGCACCTCTACTTTGCAATAGAGTAAATGTGGATCTCTATGGCTAAGTAGAGCTTCTCTACTGTCGTTTTTAGTTTTCTTATATATAGTAATTTAATTTTATGTGTTATTTTTATTTTTTTGACTTGCTAAATTTTGTTAGATAAAAACTTTAATCAAAACACTTGAAATTTTTAACGTAAGAAATCATATTGATCTTTTCTCAAAAAAACTAGAACCACGTTGATCTCTACTATTTGGTAGAACATCTGTACTTTGCAATAGAGTAAATGTGGATCTCTACAGCTAAGTAGAGCTTCTCTACTATCGTTTTCAGTTTTCTTATAATATATGATATAGTAAAATATAAAATCAAATATGCATTTATAGAAAACACAAATGTTATTCACAAATTATAACGCAATGTTTGAAATAAGAGAAAATAAAGCTCTTTGTGAATCAATATGCACGTCTTTTTTAGACTTTCTTTGCTTTTTGGCTTGGGTCCTGCCAGTATTTGTTGTGCTCACTTATGATGGTGCTGCTGTGAGGCTGCAACTTGACTTGCGAATAAATCATGCAAAAAAAAAAAAAAAGAAAAAAGAAAAAACTACCTGTTGCGATTAATCTCGGCAGCCCATGGCCTAGTGTCGAGATTGAGAAAAGCCCAATAAAGACCCAAGTCTTAGAAGGGATCTCAATAGGAGGACGAGTTGATAGGGTCTTCCCAAGTGTCGAGGAATCTTAGGAAAGGCAGGAAGTCGAGTTGAGGAAATGTCTAAGTTCACTGAGCTCAAAGGCATTTGAATTACTAATATAGGAAATCAAATCTCCATTAAATTAGAAGTTAGCATGATCCTTGCAACAATTATGGAAAGTTAAATACGAGAAAAATGAGAATAAAATCAGGAAAGAGATATTCTTGATTTTGCATCTAAATTATTATAATTGTATCATTTTATATGTGAATTTATAAGTTTAAATAGGGGTGGAAGACCATAGAAAAAGATGTCTTCTCGTTTGGCCTTCCACACTTGTATATTCAAAAGAAATAAAAAAAGAAAACCCTAAAGTAGACACAGCTCACGTTGAGTGAACTACTATAATTCTTCATGTTCTATATTTTCTACACGCTTTTATTTCTTTTGTTTGCATCAATCATTGTGTGTGATTCGTGGAGAAATTATTGATCTAAATTCCCCATCAACACCACCAAAATCCAAAATAGTCACGTGAAAGAGCTCCATTAAGCTCTAACATAATTTCAAAACAAATCTCTACTCCCCCTTTGAGGTTTTTATTGCTTTCACAATATAGAGATAATGAGATTAAAAAAAAATGAATAAAATATGTAAAAAAAATCAAATTACTCAAGACCAGCTATCAACGAAGTTCTATTGCATCTCTCATATTGGAATCATACAACTCTACTAAGTTACTTTTGTTTTTAAAGTAAAATCTCTACTTTTGTTTTCACAATTTATCTCTGTCAAAAATAGTAGGTCTTTACTGTATCATATCTCTACTATACAGTAGCAATCTCTACTACTAGCAATAGAGAACACAACATCATTTTCAACCTCCGATTTAAAGCTTTACAATCCTAAATTTAATCTTCAAAATGCAAAAAGCGCTTGATTTTTTTTTTGAAATAACGAAGAGTGACAAAAAAAAACCTAAATGGCCATGTTTAAACAAAACTTTAAGTAAAAAAAACCCTCTTGCCTGCCCGCGGTCCCTCCATACACTTCTGCCTTTTGTTTCTTTTTATTTTTTATTTTTTGCTTGTTTGTTTGTTTTTAATTTTTATTAGAGATTTTAATTTTAATATTTAATAATTAATAGAGGAGTAATTTTAGGCACTTACATAGAATTCATTAAATTAAGGATATGGAGCAAAAGTTGTAAGCTTTAAAGATATGAAACTAAAGCTCCTAGATTTTAAAGGTTTATAACTAAAGCACTCCCTCTCTTTCCCAGCCAGAGTCTCTCTCCTCTACGGCCATATTCCTCTCTCTTTCACTCTCCATTCACCAAACGTCTTCGTCAACCCCGATCCGCGATGACACAAATGCTCTGAAATGTTGCTTCTCCCGCAACTTCGTAACCTTCCTTCCTCGTCATTGATCCACGAGATGCTGATGGTGTCGCCGCCCAGGAAACCATCCCGACGCCATGGCCAGATGACAAGCATCACGACGAATTCAGATTTGGACGGAGTTGTCACGACGTCGCGTTGTTGTGCGACCAAATTGGAGACAAGATCTCCACACTCGCCACTGCCACGCCTTCTGACCTCCGCGATCTCCATCTCCTCTGTGCAATTTTTTTCCACACAATCTTCCACAGCATTCTGTTCTCTCCTCCACTAGAGTGAGAATGCAGATCTGATTTCTCTTCTCTAAGCCTCCGCTTGTTCTCTCCTCCGGTGCCAACGCCGCCTATGGTCGGAGCGATTTGGCTTCTCAAGTTTTCGTAGATTCATGCACAGTGTCGCCTCTCTCCATTACCGTGTTTTCGATTTTATGAAATATAATTTAAATTTCATGCATTTTTCTGTGATTTTTGTACGTTTTAGTGATTTTTCGTTATTTGAGACGGGTGCGAATGCTGGTGGTAACCACGACGATATCCACAATGGATATTAGATACTGGATGGTACATACGATGGATATTAGGATATATTTGAAATACCAATATAATATGATGGTGGACTGTGATATCCTCTATAAATATTTTTTCGTCTGGCATAAATTAATCCAAACTCGTCCCCACATGCATGCCTTTGGTAGAACGACAAGGTTTCCGACTTCGACACAAAAAAAAAGCAGTCATTTGGCTCGTTACTTCCCGTCCAAACGATGTCGTATACATTTGATTGGGACATGCTTGGCACGGAACAGAGTCGTTCGTGGGCATACTCTTGAACTCACCAACACAACGCACACGCCTAGTGAGGTGCCTCCGAGTTCTCGAAGACTGAAAAGAGAAGCTCAAAGTGAAACTCAAACACTCGAAATACTGTCAAACTGAAACTGCCCTCTTTCATGGAAAATCAAAACCCAAAATAATTAGAAAAAGAAGAAGAAATAAACAAACCCCCTCTGAACTGCCTTTTCGGCTTCATTGTTTTGTTGAACCAAATAACAACGAAAAATTACTAAAGCCAAATAATTACAATTGTATATTTACCTTCTTAATTCTCAGGGCTTGCGTATTTGCTCCTTTTTTTTTATTGATAAAAATGCAGTCCCAAGAGCAAGCCCAGACTCCTCCTCCTCCTCCTAACACTAACCCCACTGATCATCATGCTTCTCCTAAGCCCTTTTTCCCCAAAAGGTTTCTTCTCTTTTTTTAATACTTTTTTTTTTCATTTCTTTGGAGTAAATAATAAAAGTTAGTTTTTATATATATATATATATATATATATATTTAATTGTGTGGTTTTTGTGTGCGTAGGTATCAGTCAGATGTGTGCGAGGTTGCAGCGAAGAGAAACACAATAGCGGTTTTGAAGATAGGCGCCGGGAAGACCATGATAGGCGTTATGCTCATCAACCACTTGGTCTGTTAGGAAAATTTCTTAATTATGCAAAACAAACCGTAATATTGCATAAGCATAATGTCAACATCTTTGAACTATATGATTTTTATATAACAATAATTTGAAAAGAAAACATACATTGATTTATGTTAAAGATTTATGAGAACGATTAATCACAATAGGCCTTTGAAGAAAATTGTGTTTTTCTCTCTTAACTTCTTTTAGATTTGACATAAGACTTTTCTTGATGGACAGAAAAATATATTGTTAATGGATTAAGAGATGACCAGTTTCTATTATGATCATTTTATAACTCACATACTATCAATGTGTGCAATAAATAAAAAATATCTTCCTTATAACTAATAAGATTTTGACACCTAACAATTATTAAACCACAATTATTGTTCTTTAAATAAATCAAACAACTAATAGAAACATGACATGTAGACCACAATTAAAATATTAAAAAATATTTAACATTCTCCCACTTGGTCCATGTGACATTATCCAACTTCTTAGTTTAATAATAGAACATAATGCACAAAACATAAGCTAAATCCTTTTGTAAATTGGTTAAATCGTAAATCACTATTAAATAAAAACTAATGAGGATCATAGCGGTCGTATGTCATTAGATCGACATAGTCCCTTCCCTATATCACAATATCAGTTCTATACTTAATATGACCTGTAATGAGAGATATACCATAATGGTCCAACAATAATTTATTTGTCAGAGACAAATCATGTTATATCAACATAATTCATTGATGTATGTACAACAATGAATATAATGAAACATGATACATTAAAATATCAAAAACACAAATTAATTGAGCTCAGAGTGTCAAATACATAAATAACATAAAACATCATCATAATCTCAATAATGGTTTTCAGTAATGTCCATTCTTTCGACATGTTCATTAAATGTCTTTGGTGGCAACCCTTTTGTTAACGGATCCACAATTATGAGATTAGTGCTAATGTGTTCGATTGACACTCTTTGTTTCTAAACTTCTTCTTTAACGGCAAAGTATTTTAATTCCATATGTTTAGCATCTCTTGAATACTTGTCAGTTTTAGAGAAGAAGACTGCTACAGAATTATCACAATAAATTTTCAATGGCTTGGCAATACTGTGACAATTCCAAGTCCTAAAACAAATTTTTGCAGCCATAATCCATGAATAGTGGCCTCAAAGCATGTTAGGAACTCAACTTCCATAGTCGATGCAGCGATGACAGACTGCTTCATGCTTTTCCATGAGACTGCTCCTCCAGCTAAAAGGAACAAGTAGCCAAATGTGGATTTTCTTGTATCAACACATCCAGTATAATCTGAATCTGAATGTCCTATCACCTCAAGATGATCGGATCTTCTATAAGTTAGCATGTGATCTTTTGTTCCTTGTACGTATCTTATCACATTCTTTGTAGCTTTCTAATGATCTATACTTTAATATCTACCTAGCATTCTAATGGCAAAACTGATGTCTGGCCTAGTACAAGTCTGAGCATAGCTACCAACGATAGAAGCATATGAAATCCGTTCTATTTTTTTGCATTCCAATTTATTCTTTAGGCATTACATAAGACTCAATTTATGTCCTTTTGAATAGGAACGACACTTGCAGAGTACCTTTCCATCTTGAATCTCTCTAGAACTTTGTTAATATATGCTTTTTGAGATAATCTTAATAATCCCTGTGATCTATCATGGAATATTTCAATTTCAATCACATAAGATGCTTCACCTATATCTTTCATTTTAAAGTTCTTAGAAAGGAATTTCTTAGTCTCATATAATAAGCCAAGATCATTAGTAGCAAGCAAAATGTCATTAATATATAGGATCAAAATTATAAACTTGCTCCCATTGACCTTCAGATATATATATCGATCAACAATGTTCTCCTTAAATCCAAAGGAAGTGATGGTATCATTGAACTTGAGATACCATTGTTGGGAAGCTTGTTTAAGTCTGTATAATGACTTCTCAAGTTTACACACCATGTGTTTCTTTCCTTTGACAACAAAACCCTCAGGTTGGTTCCTATAGACCTCTTCCTCTAAATTTCCATTTAGAAAAGTGGTTTTCACATCCATTTGGTGAAGTTCTAAATGAAAATGAGCTACCAGTACCATCATAATTCTTAATGAGTCCTTTTTTGAAACAGGAGAAAAGGTTTCTTGATAGTCAACACCATCTCTCTGAGTGAAACCTTTGGCAACAAGTTTGGCTTTTTGTAGTTCGATATTGCCTTTAAAGTCATGCTTGGTCTTAAAGATCCATTAATACCTAACTCTTTTTTAACCTTTAGGCAATTCAACAAGATCCAAGACTTTATTATGATCCATTGATTTCAACTCTTCTTTCATGGCGTCTAACCATTGAACAAAATCATTACTTTCCATGGCTTGTAAAAACAAAACTGGATCATCAACAATTCCCAAGTCATATTCTGACGCTTGTAGATAAACCACATAATCATCAAAGATAACAGGTCTTCTTTGCCTTTTAGAACTTCTTAATACCACCTCTTGTGGTTCATCCACTACTGGTTCATTGGGAATAGCTTCATCATGGGGTGTTTCATAATTCATTTGTTGCTCTTGGGGGTCGTCTAAACGTTCAACAACTGTAGGAACAACAAATTGAGAAGAAATTTTAGGTAAAGTAATCTCCACTTTAACTTCTTGAATTTTCACTTTACGTGGTTCCATACTCCCACTGATTTTACCATTTTCAATGACCCTTGCATTTCCAGTTTCAACAATCCTCATACTATGACCAGGACAATAAAATCTAAACCCTTTAGATTTTTCTATATAATCAATGAAGAAACCACTAGTTGTTCTTGAATCTAGTTTCTTTTCAGATGGATTATAAATTCTTACTTCTGCCGGGTAACCCCAAACATGCAGGTGCCTTAAGTTGGGTTTCCTTCTTGTCCACAGTTCAAAGGAGTCGTTGGAACTGCCTTGCTAGGAGCCCTGTTCAACAAATACATGGCAGTTTTTAGAGCATACATCCACAATATTAAGGGTAAAGAAGAATAACTTAACATACTCCTAACCATATCTATTAAAGTACAATTATGCCTTTCTGCAACGTCGTTTTGTTTCGGTGTACCTGGCATTGTGTATTGAGCACATATGCCATGCTTTTCAAGAAGTTTAGCAAATGGACCAGGGCGTTGTCCACTTTCATCATACCTTCCATAATATTCACCACCTTTATCAGATCTAACAATTTTTACATTTCTATCTAATTGTCTTTCAACCTCAGCAATAAACACCTCTAAGGCATTTACTGATTAAGATTTCTCATGCAACAAATAGATATATCTATAACGTAAAAAATCATCAACAAAGGTGATAAAGTACTTTTCTTCACCAAAAGATGAAACATCAAAAGGCCCATATATGTTGGTGTGTATAAGTTCAAGGAGCTGTTTGCTTCTTGTTGCCTTCTTTTTAATTGTGTTTTTTGTGTGTTTTCCTTTAATACAATCCATAGAAATACCAAGATTAGTAAAATCCAAATCAAGAGGGATTTCATTCCTTACTAATCTTTGTATTCTTTCTTTGGATATGTGACCCAAATGTGTATGTCACAAATAAGCTGAATTTTCACCCACTAAACCACGTTTAGTACCAACATTATGATGCAAGGTCAACAGAGTCTCAGGAAAAAGATTATCAAGCTTTAATTTAAATAAACCATCACAAAGAACACTAGAACAAATAAAACGATTATGCTTGAACAAACTTCAACATCCATTTCCAAACTTAAAAGAATATCCAACTATATCAAGTTTTGACAAAGAAATTAAATTACAAGAAACAAAAGGAACATAAAAAGTTTGAAAAAGATCTAAATGATGTCCAGTGTCTAAAATCAAACAATAAGTTCTGATGGCTTCAACTGGAGCTTTAACTCAGTTCCCCATAAGCATAAATTTTTCATTTACATTTATGGTTTGAGTCGTAAGGAATCCCTACATATTTGAAACATAAGTGGTACAGCCAGAATCAATCCACCAAGTATTATAAGAAACTTCTACCAAATTTGATTTGAAATATACAAAAGCACTAGGCTTACATTTTCTTTCGAACCATGTCTTACGTTTCAGGTAGTCTTTTTTATAGTGTTCAGGCTTTCCACAAAAATAACACACATCTTTCTTTTGTTCCTTCTTGTGGATTTGGGCAGATGATGCATTAACCTTCAGTGGTCCTTTATTGCCCTTTTGATTCTTCTTTCTTGGTTTGTTTCTAACTCCTAGCTGACCCATGAGATTAACCGAATGAGTTCCTTGTTTCTTCAATCTTCCTTCCTTTTAAATAAGCGAAGTTTGCAATTCTGTCACGTTTCATTTATCCTTTCTTGTATTGTAATTTATTTGGAATGGACCATACTGAGGAGACAAAGAGTTCATAATGAATGCCACAAGAAAACTTTCATTCCCATGGATCCCAATCTTGCTGCTATGTTTATCATTTCAGTGACGTGCTCATGTATGGTACGAGAACCATCAAACTCCATGATAATTAACGTACCCATTAGTATCCCAGCAATTGACTTATCAGCATTGTCAGATTGGGACATATCTTTCATAGATTCCATAAATTTCTTTGCACTATCAGTTTTTGGAATCGTTGACTTGATGTTATCTGATATTGTCATCCGTATGAACATTAAGCTTAGTCTGTTTGATCTTTCCTAAGCATCATGGAAAGACCTCTGTTTAGCAGTACTAGTGTCAGTAATAGCAGTGGGTTTATCATATAGGAGTGCCAAATCAAGATTCAGAACACCTAAGTGAAACTGAACTTGTTCAGACCATTCAGAAAAGTTAAGCCCATTGAACTTCATAATAGACGAAGCCTGCAAATAAAGAGAAACATGAGCAAATGCTGCAAATAGATAGAATGCTCAAATGCTTTAAGTCATAAATAAACACATAATTTATATTCAAATAACATTCACATAGGCATAAATGTACATTGAAGTTCTCCTTTGGGTGATCCAACAATGTACGACATAACCATAATTGATGCTAATTATTGTTATTTTAAATATCACAT
>CAMOHE010044562.1:0-53635 GCA_946598075.1 Artocarpus hirsutus
CGATCGTCACCTAGTAGCTGTAGTTGTAAGCAAACTCAGCTAACGGTAACATTCTACACCAGCTGGTCTTGAAGTCGAGAGTACAAGCCTAAAGCATATCCTCTAAGATCAAGTTTGTCCTTTCTGTTTGGCCGTCCGTCTGAGGATAAAAAGCTGTACTAAAGTGCAACTTGGTTCCCATAACAACCTGAACACTCTTCCAAAACTTGGAAGTGAACCTACCATCACGGTCTGAAATGATAGTCTTAGGAATCCCATGCAGTCGCACAATCTCCTTGACATAGAGTTCCGCTAACCGTTCCATAGAATAAGTGATCTTGATGGGAATGAAATGCGCCGTCTTTGTTAGTCGATCCACCACGACCTATATAGCGTCATAACCGTTCATAGTCCTGGGTAAACCGGTAATAAAATCCATCGCGATATCCTCCCATTTCTATTCTGGTATCTGGATTGACTGTAAATCACCACCAGGTCTCTGGTGTTCAGCCTTAACTTGCTGGCATGTCAAGCATTTCTTCACATACATGGCAACATCATGTTTCATTCCAAACCACCAGAAGTTATCCCTTAGATCATTATACATCTTTGTTGCACCTGGATGAATTGAGTAAGGAGTGTCATGCATTTCTGTCAATATCCTTTCCTTTAAATCTTCAACATTTGGAACACATATGCGGACCTTAAGGTATAGAGTTCCATCATCAGCGATACAAAACTCTTCACATTTTCCTTCTTTCTTTTCCTGCTTGATTCTTACGAGGCTTACATCTTCATCTTGCTTACTTCGAATCTCATCATGCAGCGTTGGAGCAAGAATGAGTGCTGATAGCTGGCCAATGACAAGTTCCAAACCAAAGTCCTGAATTTTCTTTCTCAAAGGTTGAGACATAGCTTGCATTGACATCAACGTAGCCGCTAACTTCCTACTTAAAGCATCAGCTACCCGGTTAGCTTTTCCAGGATGATAAAGGATCTCACAGTCATAATCCTTCACCAACTCTAGCCATCTCCGCTGTCTCATATTCAGATCCTTCTGAGTGAAGAATTACTTCAAACTTTGATGATCAGTGAAGATCTTACATTGGACTCCATACAGGTAATGCCTCCATATCTTCAGCATGAAAACAACTGCTGCTAACTCCAGATCAAGAGTGGGATAGTTCTTCTCATACTCCTTTAATTGTCTTGACGCGTAGGCAATCACTCTATCATTCTGCATTAGAACAGCACCAAGGCCCATCTTGGATGCATCACTATAGATCACAAATCCATCGTCTCCTTTCGGAACGGCCAAGACCGGAGCTGTCGTTAGCCTCTTCTTCAGTTCTTGGAAACACTTCTCACAAGCTTCTATCCATTCATATCAAAATTGAGTTCATACCTTTGAACGATTTCTTCTTAAAACTCCTTGAATTATCTCCAAAGAAATTTTGATATTTTAACAAAGGATTGCAGGGGAAATTTGAGAGGAAGAAGAAGAAAGAAACGTGATAGGAAGAGAGAGAATGAGAGAGAAATTGAGAGAGAGAGCGTTTGTGTGAAATGAAAGTGGCGTAAAAGGAATGGGAGACATTTCAGAATTTTCTGACCAAAAAAAATGGGCCCAATTGCGTGAAGAGTGGGAAGCAAAAAGGGAAGGTCATCAATTTTGTAACGATTACCATATTCTACCTTTGTAATTCGGGAAAACTTATCCATTAATTCAAATTAATCAAAAGTCAATTGCTTCATTACCAAAATTAAACAAATCATCCCATAATTATGTTAATTATTCAAAATAAATTATCCTTATCACAAATTCAACCTTATCACAATTTTTGTGAAATTTTTGCTGACCGTTTGTCAGCTGTCATCGGCCTGTCGATCTCTATCTTCGGCCTGCCAATCTCTGAAGTCCGGCCTACCGATGATATACCATGGGCTTGCTATTCTGAGGAAATCATTTCAGCCTGCCGAACTGAATGGTCCGGCCTGCCGATCTGCCTTAACACTCAAAAATCATTAATAACATTTAATTATCAATAAAAATATGATTAAACATATAACATTAATGACATGAACATTTGAACACATCAATTCTACGTGAGCGTCACCTGTCATAACACTTAAAATAAAAGGGTTAGCACCATCTATCATATATCATAATACATATCATAAATATAACATTTAACGTCGTCATTTTCATAACATAATCCGTTACATAAAATTAGGCGGGCGTTACAGTGGCCACAACTTTATATCAAACAATAAATTTTAGTTATTATGTGTAATGTTCAGAAATTAATTAGTATGATTAATTAAGAATTTTTCTATAATCACTCCGTTAAGTGCATAAGAAAGTATAAGTTTAGAATTTGAAAATACAAATTTCTGTAAGAATTTAGTTCAAGGCTAGAAATTTTCTACAGTGTCTAGAAAATTTAAAGTTTAAATCGCATCTTAATCACAATTTATAATTATAGATTTTCTCAATTAACACGCAATTTGGATGTCTTAATAGCTATAAGACTTTAGAAATAAATAATATTATAAATGTATAATTTTATGTCCTTTATGTCGAACATATAACAAAATGGATGTTATGATAGTACATATGGATAATTAAAATAATTATTCAGTATGCTAAATTAAGCTTTTATTATTTAATAATTTCATGTATCGGTCAAAGCATTGGCCTTAATGAGAATCTCAACTAGAACATTTAAAATGAGATTGATAAAAAAAAAAAAAAAAAAAAAAGTAAAGGAATTTCCGACTTAGAATAATTATATGAAATTCCTACATGATATCAGTCAAATAAAAAAAATGATCAATAGCTCAATACCACGATTTAGAAATGGTGAGCATAAAGTTTATAAAAATAAGATCGATCTTGAAATTTAATGAGATCATAGAGTAAGATAAGAATTTCAATAAAACCATAAAGATTTTTAGAAGTTTGAGAATTCCAATATCATAGATGTATACAATTAGCTATTATACACATTAATAATTACATAAAATTTATTATTATTATTGTAATAATAATAATAATTACATAAATTTATGATATTGCATTGCCTTAAAGGCTCGTTAATGTTTGTGGACTCCATTAACATTTTCTTTCTCTTTTTTTTTATTACTAATAATAACAATATTCATAATAATAGTAACAAGAAAGAGAAAGAAAATGTTAATGGAGTCCACAAATATTAACGAGCCTTTAAGGCAAGGCAATATCATAAATGGATTACTTTCAAATCCATAGTGTGATTAAAAAAAGTTTAAAAGGCATCCATAAATTGGATGTGGGCCCATAAACGGCTTTTCATGATAATCCATTTGGGTTATACCCGTAAAACAAGAAATCGTACTAAGTTTAGAATTTGAATTAAATTGACTTATAGATAGTCAATTTAATTTACATTTACAAATTTTTATAAATTACAACTGTTATTTTTATGATAAAATTAGAAGTTAATAATATGAAAATTTTTAATGAAAAATATATGTTTTAATTAACATTTTAAAGTTTTAGAAGTTACAAAAAATTATGTTGATCAAAGCTTTAAATGCATAATATTATTTTTAAAAAATAAGTAAATGTAGTGAATACAATTAATCATCAATTTTGAAGACAAAAAGAAAGTCAAAGTCTTCTTTTCCAAAATAAAATCATGAAATTCATACAATATGGATAAATTTATGAAAATAATTTATGACAATACAAAGATATTAGTAAGATAATAATACAGTAAGAAAATTAGAATTTATTTAATTGTTCTAAAGAGCAAGAATATTACAGTTTTTTAAAAAAAGTACAGCTATGTTTATAGAAGTTTCAAAGTTACGGATTAAATATTGATCAACCTAACCACGATACAGTATAGACCTCAAAGACTAATGACAATGTCTATAAATGCTAGGAAAAAAAATACAGCAGAAAAAACGACAAAAAATCATATCTCTATCTATTCTCCCTCTAATCCACCATGGCCAAAAACCAAACGGAGATCCCGACCTCTGTTTTCGACACCTCCCACACCAACAGGAAGATCTCGACAAGTTGGTTCGAACGAGGTGCTGTGTCACCCGTAACTCCACCGGAGCAGTCCGTAATTGATGGTCAAAGCTATAGAAACCCACTTTCTTTTCGGCAAAATTACTCCACTGTTCATGCACTAATCAACATGATTCCAATTGCTGCAGCTTCAGATATAAGAGAAGAAGAAATCCCCTCCATTTTCCCAGCCTGATTTTAGCCAGAGCAGCTCGATAGAGCTACCCTGCCTTCACCGCCGTCGTCGTCATCAATCCCGTTGTTCAAGATGGCATTGAGGTACACTGTCGATATCGATGGAGTTAGACAGAGATGGGGATCAAAACACCCCAATCAATTTTTTGGCCCAACAACCAATTGTTAGAGATCAAATAAGCCATGTATGCACCAAGACGGACATTGACTTCACCACTCCCGCCACCATTTAGTGTAATTGATGGTAGCAGCACGTTTAGAGCAACAAGGGGGAGAATTTCCTCCATAGAATTTCATCAAAATCACCTCCAGCAATGAAGAATGGTAAAGCCCATCGTGCACCACCACAAGCCACAATGTCTTGATGATCCAGGCCACAACAAGGGGCACCATCAATGCCATTCGAATAAAGCTGAATGGAGAGTAGAGCGCCTCGTTCAATTTCACGGTTTCATGTCCTGGTGTCAGAGTTTGAAGCCACCATCGTCGACCGCCATGTGAAGCATCTATTCCATCAATACCAACAATGTTGACCAAAAATCCTGGAAAGAGAACACTTAGATCACTTTAAGGAATGAAAAACACAAATCAATTTCGAGTTTTCATCATCAAAAAATCGAGATCGAAGTTTCATTTTTAAAGCTATCGACGAGTCTTCGATTTATGCAATTAGAAGTCAAATTGAGTGAAATTAAGGCCACCAATCAACTCAAAAGTCCAAAAACAAAAGGGAGCCAAAGTTGCAGATTGGTCCGATGACCAAAGATATCGCACGCGCTGCCATGCACTGTCGTTGGTGGTCAGGCTCCGGTGACCTCATGTTTTGTGATCCGGCCCTCCTATCAATGATCCAAGACCACCTCTTGACTGACTTGTTTAGACATTTTGAACACGATGGTGCTCTCCGTTTGAGCTAATTCTACTTTGTTGAAAATATCCTATGCCGACTACACACAGATTGAGGCGGCACAAACTATAGTAATGGAGCCCAGAAAGGTATTTCCAGCAATTAAATATCTCCAAAAGCATTACTAGCCAACCAAGGTTCCTATGGGATTATTCTTGAGGATGTTTCGTGGACTGTAGATATAGCGAGATTCGATTGGAACCACTTAGCTTGGAATCCAGGTAAGTAGGAATCTCGTTTATAGTATGAACGGTTTTTAAATAAATTGTTCTACATATTTTCATTAAAAAAATTATGAATTGCATGATCAGTGATTTATCATGCCATGTTATGTTATGATATGATTAAGATTTAGTATGTTTATGTCTTGCCATGTTATGTCATGTTGTGATTATGTAATGATCAACATGTAATGTATGCAATCGTAAACTATATTGTTTAGTCACTTTCAAGTTAAGCATATTTACAACTTATGGTTTATGATTTATATAATTGTGATACTATGTAATAACATGCCATATTGTATGCACACAATAAGACAAGCAAATTAAAAAGACAAGTTAAGGGTGTCGTACCAACCTCTCTACCTACAGGAAGGCTCCAATACAATTTATGATCTCGGTGTCATTAGGGACCTCACAAACCTGACTTCTCAAAGATTGTGCATAACCAGTACGATCACCCGAGCCTAAATCAGTAATAAGTTAAAGCTTAAATAATTAAGCATAAAAGAAGTTGATAAGTAAGCATAAAATATTCATGGTATGTTTTAATTAAAATGATTTTTTTTTTATGTTTTGCGAGTCTAATTTCCTATTTGCTGAGCAAAAGCTCATTTAAGTATGTTCATGCTGTAGAAGACCACCTGTCAGTGGCACTTAATAGGCAGCAGTGAGCGACGAACAAATAATGGAGAAGAGAATGGATAGCACTCATGCAGATATAATATTTTTGCATTTTTAGTTTATGAAATTATGTATGTTTTTATTTTATAAAATTATGTACGTATAAATAAGTAAATAAAGTTATGTAATTATGTCTTAAAAACTGAGGTTGTGATTATACAACCTCGGTCTTGGGAATTATATGATTTAAAAAAATGTTGCAATAGAAAATACAACAAATACACGAAAATTTCAATTAAGAAAATTATAAGATTATTTAGAATTAAAATTGTTTATAGGAGTTTTACGTTAAATCAGGAAAAGACTGTAATGAGTATGTTTTATGAATTTATTATTTTGAAAGTTTAAAAGAATATGCTTTAAAGAACTTATATGTTAGACTTAATAGAATAAGTTATAAGAAATTATTATTATTTCTTTAAAGGAAATATGTTAAGAAATCATTATTAAGAATTTATTTATTTTAGAAAACAAAAGAAAAAATTTATTATGCAATTTAAGTACTTTATGTTAAAGCATGTTTAAGATCAAGATTAAATAGTTGAGTAATGACCACATAGGTACGGTCATTACATTCTACTTATTTGCTTGTAGCAACGAGTACTGACTCCATTATTGAGTGAGTTATACAAGTCTGTTTCTTGGATGTCTAAGATACAGCTCCTCCTGCAATTTTGAATATCCATCCAGATGTAGATTTGTTATCATTCGCACTAGTTATCCAACTAGCATCTGGGTATCATTTTACCACTGTAGGATAATCATTATAAAGCAAGCACAAATTAATAGTTATTTTAAGATAGCTAAATAGCCTTCAAATTGCATTCCAATGCCCAACACTAAGGTTACTCATAAATCAAGACATCTTGCATACAGCAAATGCAATATATGGCCTTGTGTACAAATGCAATATATGGCCTTGTGTAATACATAACATACATTAACTACCAATTGCACTAGCATACTCAAGCTGTGAAATTGACCACCTAGTATTTTCTAGTAATTAATCTCTAAGAGTTATAGGGGTATTTGTCTCTTTGAATTTCTAATGATTGAATTTAAAAAACACTTTCTCAATATAATGAGATTGACATAACAAGTAATCCTCACTACGCTTCTTTACTTTCATACCTAAGATAATATATATCTCACCAAGACCTTTTATCTTAAATTGTGAAGTTAAAACTTCTTAGTATTATTCACACCACGCATGTTCGTTATGAAAATAAGCAAGTCATCAACATATAAACAAGTAATCAGACCAAAATCATTTGTAAATTTACAATATGTACATTTATCGATATTGTTATGTTTAAATCCTTGTGATAAAATAATAAAATCAAACAAACCAGATTGGAACCAAATATAAATGTTGAGAATAAATTAATATTAAGAAAAATAATAAATCTATTTTTGACAAATTAAAAAAGTATATATATTTTTCTAATATGCATACTATTTTTATAATGTCTCTTACAAAAATTTGAATTTTTGTTCAAACTTTATGTTGAAGCCTATGAACTTGTGAAACAAATTAATATTGGGTGTTGATAACTAATATGTATAGATTTTTTATTTAACCAATCACCAAAGCAGATTGTATGACATTTTTCAAGGTAGTTGAAGTAATACTTAGCATTTTTGAATCCTTTTACTACTATATTATATCTAGAAATAAAGGATTTTATTTCCTCCTTGCATAATATAAGAACTATGGTCATTAATCTTTTGATTGCATTATTTTGTCACATGATAAAAGACAAAAATTAATTAAGACGGTTAGGCTGTCCTTACATCACAAAAATGACCGTTACAAATGTATTGTAATACTTGAAGGAAGTTATCCTAAATCTTAAGCAAATTACAAGTTCAGCACTGAATTATTTAACAATTAATTTCCATCTTTTGCTATCTAACAAATTATACAAACCCCCTTGTAAGCATGCTTCATAAATAATAACAAGCAATATTGATTGCTCCAAAAAAGCCATCCCACTCAATAGGGAAGGTCGCTTTCATGAGCCTATCCATTTGAACTAATACATTTTCATCTCTCTGTTCTTTCAGCAGGATATAAACAAGTACACATAATTTTTGCCCTATTTTTATCCAAACTCCAAAATCCCCATAAAGTTTTTTTTTTCCTCGCATCACAACGATCATTTTTTTTTCCTTAGCTAGAATATGTATCCACAAATCCTTACCCCCCAAGAAAGTACAATCATTTTTCAGACCATAAAGAATAGCTTTTCAAATAAACAACCCCATTAAAATTGTCACTTACCCCTTGACGGACCCTACTGAATTTGGCACTTCTCAAACGAAGTTTCATGCAAAAATTGACTGACTTTACGTCAAAAAATTATCATGTAGGTCGATTTAAGTTCGCCAGCTGTGGCATTGTACCTTATGAAATATGTTTAGAGAAGTATTTTTAGGCACACTTATTACGTTTTTCTACTGAAATCTCCACCAAAAGAAAAGGCAAAAAGCATATCGTCAATGAAGAATCTGTAAAACAACACTTACTGTTTGTTGGTCTACCATGTCCAAGTCCAGAGAAGACTACTCAAGCTGCAATTTGTACTGTGATGAGGCGTCTGATGAACTTGTTTCCCAAGATTCCTACGTTACTTCTGAACACATTCTTTTCACAGATTCGAATTCTCTACCCGATGAGGAGAGCTCTATTGTTAGTGCATTTGATTCCGAGATTGATCAGGTTCTAGATTCTAATATTATCCGACAGTTCTTAGACGATTCCGGGGTTGTTTCTGATCGCCTAGAGGCAGTCAACTGGATGTTAAAGGTAAACATATTATCTAGACACGCACAAATATATTTATCGACACTATTCTTTTCTTAACTGATGTGTTTTGAACTTTGCAGGTGCATGATTTCTATCAGTTCAGGCCTGAAACTACTTATCTATCTGTCAACTACTTAGACCGTTTTCTTCTCTCAACGACATTACCGGTAAGTAGCAATATCATTGTATCTTTACATATATGTACACACATATATATATATATATATATACATATGTATGCATGTATACATGTATTATATGGTTCTGTTTTAGTAATTGGCTCTGACATTTTGGTTAATGCAGAACGGGAAGGGATGGACTTTTCAGTTGTTATCAGTTGCTTGCCTTGCTCTAGCTGCAAAAATGGAGGAAATAAGTGTCCCACTTTTATTGGATTTGCAAATGAAGGAACCCAAATTCCTGTTTAAGCCTAAAACTATTCAAAAAATGGAGTTAATGGTTATGACCAGTCTCAAATGGAGATTGCGTGCTGTAACACCCTTTGACTTTGTTCATTACTTCGTTTCCAAGCTTTCATGTTTTGGGTTGATCCAAATTCAACATTACAATTATGTCATCTCCCACACCTCGGATATCATTGTATCAACATGTCAAGGTTATTATAAACTTCTACATTATTATTATTATCTAAATACAACCCTCTTTTCCTCCCTACTTTCACCTTTTCTTTTAACTCACATTTCTAATTTTTTTTTGGTACTAGTGATGGAATTCCTTGACTATCCGCCTTCGGCAATAGCGGCGGCAGCTGTGCTATGCACGACGGAACAATACGCTGAAGAGCGGATGTTGGTGTGTCTTCATCAGAGAGTGAGCAGAGTAAGTCCTGTTGACTCACATGTCTTTAGCATTTGCTGGTTTCATTGCTCACATGAGAAAATGTTTGTTCTGTTGTTTTTGTTTTTGTTTTGTGTGTGTGTGTGTGGGGTTGGGGGGGGGGGGGGTTTGGTGGAGGTGACAAAAATAAAAGTTCTTTTAGGCCATCAGTGGTGGCAGATAATACAAGGACTGCAAGAGAATTTTGTTGCATGAATGACAGCAGAAAATTATTATGTGTTTCAATATCTGACATATATATATATATATCTTATAGATATTCTTAGAAACACCGTAACAGCATATGGAAATGAAAATGACTGCTTAATATTTACTCCAAAGGTATTGGATTTTAGTGAGAAAGTTAAAAATGTAGACTAGAATAATTTATTCATTTTTGTTGGGTACAGGAAAAGGTGAGAAAATGTTACGAGCTCATGAAGGAGAGTATTTGCTCATTGCCACACATCAAAAGGCCAAAATTGATTCAGTTACTGCCCTGTCCTGTTGGCGTAATTGAGGAGGCCTGCAATGTTGCAAAGATTGGGGTGACAAGAACGTGAAAAGAAAGCAAAGACTGTTTCCTAGTTCATATTCTTGGCGTTGATTTTTTTTCCCTTCTTTTTTTTTGGTGTTTGTTTGCTTGTTTGTTCTTCTGTTTCCTCTGTCTGTCTGTTTTTTTTTCTTTTTTTTTTTTTTAAGCTTGCTAATGATGTGTGACACTATTGTCACTAGGATTTTTTTTTTCCTTGGAAAATTTGTTATAAATGTTAAGTAATAAAACTGTAAGTTGGCTCAAATAGTTATCTCAATTAGTATCCAACAAAGACACAAGAATCCGTTCTTTGACTGCTTATCCATACTATTACCAAGTTAAAAGAAAGTTATCAATTTGGTCTAGTGATTTTTTTTGAAAAGTCTAATGAGTTTTTTTTTTTTTTTTGGAGAGCATTCAACCAATCGAATAATATCATAATTCATAAACTAAAAAAACAAATGCTCTTTATTATTTTGTGAATTCTAAATTTTGAGTAAATCCCTCTAAAAAGGAGCAAATACCTTGAGTGATAGCACTTTCTTTCTTACTCTTTTTTACACTCTCTACATAACTTATAGTGTTCATTATTCTATTTTCTATTTAAATAATAATTTATTATGATAATAGATTTCATATAAAAGACTTTAAGCGCAAAGAGTGTAAAAGAGAGTGTTGTTAGCAACGGTCAAAAACAATAATATGAAGCATGGACAAAGTAAAGAAGTGATGAATAAGAAAATAAGCTCATGTGAGCCTTCTTTCCCTCAAATTGAAAGCATTTATTGCTTTCTCTAAGGAGTATATTTGGGCGAGCGTCCGCAAAAAGTATACAACTATATAAATGAATACTCAATGATTTTTCAAGTGGGCTACCGCAAATGTTCTCCTTTTTTAGGGCACATAGGAAAACATGAAACATGAGTATAGATAAAGACAGAGATTAGGAAGGATCATAGATGGTTGGGAATGGGCAAAAAAAAATTTAACCCAAATCATTTTCAACAAAGTCCCTTTAGTTAATTAATTTGTGGTTCCCAAAATCCTATACCTTTTAGTCCCAAAATCATGGCCCACAAGACATATATACGTGGAGTGATGTGAAAGAGGAAGTTTCTATGAGCTTGTTAAGGACATAAATGGGTCAACATAGACTAGTTAAGTCACTATTCTTGTTCTTATTGTACTTCACTTTTTAGCTCATTTCGTTTTCTTTATAGATAAGATTTATGCAAGAAGATTGAAGAACGTTGGAACAATAGGGCAAATACAGAAATGAAACATCTATTTCTGCTTGAACATGCTAGCGCATATATGTTTTGATTGTTTACAAGATGTGGGAGGACTACTTTTCTCAAAATTCATGCATGCATATATGCATGTAAGGTTTGCTAATGACGAATTATGGGAATCTTGAAGATCAAAAATCAATAGTTATGCATCTGTAGTCCGAAGCGCGAATTTTTCCCTCTTTTTTTTTTTTAATACAATGCTATCTGAAAAGGCCCATAAAGATTAGATACAATTCATTGCTTCTTTGAAAATAGCAGAGAATACAATTAGGACAATTTTAGCCAGTATTTATCTTTGCTACTGAAAGGAAGTAAGTGGGCAGCTTTTTAACCTGAATAGGAAACTAAAAAATGCCTAACATTGGAGATAATAGGACCTTCGGCCGTCCGACTAGACAGGTGGTTTGTAAAAGTAACAAGTCCTGTGCAATCACTCTCTATAATGGAAGTTGTAAGGCCTGACATACAAAATAAAACAAATGTTGTTCTTCGTGCACAGAATAAATTAACTGTAACATGTGTAAATAATAACCAATATCAAAAACTGTGTAAATTAAAAATGCAGAAATATAAATAATGAATACAACGATATTGGTTCTTTAGCGTAGCCAAAAACTCTTGCGGAAAAAAACATAGGTGTTAGCTCACACTAAGGATAAAAAAGATCCATTATACCAAATTATGAATAAAAGATTTAGAATTACAAGAAAGCCTAGAATCTACACTAATCTTGAAATCCACGGTACTCCTCAGGCGGCTCGCACACCTTCAAACTCCTCCTCCTACTCAAGCCGTCATTGCTTGTCTTTGATCCACCTAACTTACTTCGAGCTTTCAATCCATGAAGCCTTATTTTTGGATCTTTTGGATTGGAATGAAAGCCCTAAGGCAACACAAGGGTGAAAGCAACATGATAGAGTTTAAAACACTGGGTTTATCGCTTGATTTTTTTCTCTCACTTTGAAACTCTAACTTGGAAGTCATGATTTGACTTCCTTAAATAAGCTAAGCCTAGGTGTAGGAAGTGTCTAGGTACCTCCTCTAAACCCTAGGGTCAAATCCTAACCGATTCAACAAAACAATAGAACTTAGTTGCTAAGGATAAGTATGATTCTCGCTCAACTAAAGTTCTGAAAATGGCTACGCTAACAATGCCCGGTCTTCATGGATGTTGCCATGTCAGCAATCTTCATAGACTGTTTTCACACATTGCCGAAACACTACATTTCAAAATTTGAAACTTCTTATGAAAATCTGTTGGCTCTGAATTTTAAAACTCAAATGAATTTCGAGTTTATCAAGAAAAATCCCTACAGAACTTACAGATATTATTAAGTTAATTTATCAAATTAATCTACACATAGTCAAGTTCAAATTAACTTAACTTAAGTTCAAAATAAAGATAAGAGAAAATCTTACACAAGTTCGAATTCAAATGCCACATTATCTTCAGCCTATACATTCGGATTATTTAGAGAATATCCCTTTTTCAAATGTTCCTCTTGAATCAAATTTAAGCAATAGAGAGCAAGATAACTTGCCATGGACGCAAACAACAAGAATAGCATAAATTCAAAATTTAAACTGAGCCGAATCCAGTTGAACTCCTCTTAACACATAATGACGACATAATGTGATGAACATGATCTGAAAAAAAAAAATACCGCATGGGATCCTAAGAAGTCAATCATAATGACATGTGTAAAATGCACACATGTAGGGTCCAAAAACCCTAACAATCTCCCCCTTTGGCTTTCTTGGGATCAAAACACAAGACTTGCAAAACAGAGTAAGTTTGTGCATACATCATAGGTCAATGACCACTCTTATCACAATCATGATTAGAACAAAATAAGAAATAGTGAACAAAACATATCTCCTGCATATAAAAAGTTAAGATAAAACGTACGTCCTAGACAATAAGCTATTCCCCCTTGACAAAACAAAGAAAACTCCTCCTAAGTCAATTTCCCCCTTTTTGACACAAAGAGGCCAAAGAAACCATGCAAAATAATGCCTTAAGTAAATGAGGAGTAGAAACATAAATAATCAAAAGAAATCACTTCAGGCGTTTGGAGTGCTTAATGGCTAGAACTACAATGGTCTTGGTGGTCTTGGGCGTCTGTTGTGTTGATTGCATCTGACACGTGTAAAATGCACATGTGTAGGGTCCAAAAACCCTAATAGAAGTCAATAAAACAAACTTAATAACAAATAAAACTCCTTTCCTAATTGCAATCAACTCAGCTATTGAGGTAGAAAAATAGTCTCTTACCTTCTTAGTCATTTCCCCCAAAGTCGAACCCTTTTGGTCCCTAATCATAGCAACAATACTATAGAAGGTGTTTGCTAAATTAGTGTCAACATTGAGCTTGATATTGGAGACATTGTAATACGTCTCTCAAATATTAGAAGCCAAGTGTCACTTATAAATAAAAAAACAAAAGGCTTAATGTTGGAGAGATTATAATATATCTCTCGAACATCAAAAGCTAAGTGTCACTTATAAATAAAAAAACAAAAGACTTTTTATCAGCATGAGTGCCACAGCTGTGGTTTTGTGGCGCCATGGTGTTATAGGCTGCAAAGCGCCAAGAGCGCTCTCGTATATTACAGATTATGAAAACGTGTGATTTTGTATTGTTTTGAACCATTATATTCATTGGTTGTATTCTTTTATACATAACTAAAAAGTTATTATCAACGTATATTATATGTTGCAATAGTTATGTTAATTCATAAAAACATACCTTTTATATGAAAGATTGCATGAGTTATAACTGTTTATCTATTTATAAATATACATCTCTAGCTTTACAAATATACTCTAGATTTCTAAATTTTATATATTGTTTCGAAATATAATAGTATTGCCAATTATTGTATTCAGAATTTGTTGTTGTATCTTGGGATTATTTTCAACAAAAATTCTGTTGGCAAATTATAGTTGTGGGACAAATAAAACATTAAGGATTGTAATTCATTACGCCTCAAACCCAATGTTGTTTTTGTTGGATTTTATTTAATGAAATATTTATCTTTTTATACCTTCTATTTTAAGTTAATTTAAAACATATACTTTCAGTTTTGGATCCCATCAAATTTATACCTTTAAATTTGATTTAATACATAAATTTATACTTTTTTCTAATCAATATTCAATTTTTTACCTAAAAATTGCCAAAATCCCTCAAATTGAAAAGTAAGAGAATTTTACAAATTTAAAAAAACTTTATAGTAAGGTTTTTGACTTAAAAAATGTATGAAATACCCTTAAAAATAGGTGTTTTATGTGTTTTTATTTTGTTTTCTTTTTATTTTTTTGAAAGTTTTCATTTTTTTCTATTTTACTTAAGAATAGTTTGGTTATTTTAAAGGTCAAAATCAATAATTGGCTAAAGTAAAATATAAATTTATGTATTAAATCAAATCTAAAGATATAAATTCGATGAGATCTAAAACCGTAAGTATAGTGTTTAAATAAACTTAAAATACATTGTATAAAAAGATAAGTAACCCTTCATTTAATATCCTATTGTAGGCTTACATAATCAAGTGACAATTATATTATGAGCTATCTAATTCTATAGGGCCAAATAAGTGATCTATTATGTTAGGCTCTAGAGATATCTATTAGGTATGAGCTTTAAATGTATAGAAACCTAGTACGAATCAAATTAGGAATAATGTGATTCTAATTTGACTTTAAAGGCACCTCATAGGGTTGTAGTCTCGAAGTCAAATCATACGTAAAATATGCTTTTCTCCTCCTTCCCTATTTGAGAGAGAGAATTTTTGAGAACTAAAAGATAGATTTGACTGTAGAAAATCCCATCCCTCTCAATTTCATTGCCATGGATACATGTACACATCTTTGACTATTATTATTAATAATTTCACATGATGGTTCTTGGAATTTATAAATATGGTGGTAAATCCGATTAATAGTATCAAAATGGTCATCATGTTAAATTATTGATTAGAGTTTTTTTCTCTAATTGTTCTAGTTGTATAATTATTTTCGGTCAAACAAATTTTTAGATTACACTAGTACAGACTGGGCCTTCCACGACAATTTTAAACCGTCATGGAAAACTTTTACGACGGTTAAGAAACCGTAGTGAAAACCTCCATCGTAGTACAAAATTAAGTCTTCACAATAGTTTTTTACTGTCATAGAACATCCGAGTAGGTGCCAAATTTAGGTGTTTCGGGGGGACCTCTATCATGACAGTGTTTTATAGAAACTGTTGTAGAAATGATAATTTTACACGAAAGGTTATGTTTTCACAACAGTTTTAATTCAAAAACCATCATGAAAACTTGGTATAATACAACCTTACACAACAGTTTTTACAAAAACTGTCGTGTAAGGTAGTGTTTCCACTACGATTTTTGACTAAAACCATCATGGAAAATTAGTTGTGCACCAAAAAAATTGCCTAAATTTTTTATTTCTCACGGGATGACTAGTCCCGTATGTTATTGAAGAAAAGAAATTTTTCAGAGGTTGGTGACGAAGACGCAAAGGGGCTTTGTTGTTGGCAAAGGAGTAGCTGCGGAGATGCTTGTCTGGCGCATTCAAACTTTGGCCAAAATGCGGAGAGGGGTGATAAATGGGAGAGAAGAAAGAGACCAAGGACGTAAATTTTGCTTAAATTTTAGAAATTTTTTGTTGAAATTTTAGTTTTGAGGGTCCCAAAAAATCTTTCCACTGTCAAATTGGTTTCTATAAAATGCAGGTAAATATCGGTAAAAATCGGTTAAAATATCAACATAAAAAAAATGTAGCTTACTTTGTGTAAAATTTCGGTAGATGTCGGAGACATTTCAACAAAATTCAACAGTTTTTTTAAATGATTTATTAATATTTTACTTTAAATTATTGAGTGTTTGTCTTGTAAGTTAATTTACATTAAGTGTAAACTATATGTGGCATGTTCGTAACTATATTTATCATTATTTAAAACTATGTCACGCCACTAATATTATTTGAATCAAGATGGAACCTCAATTATGTTAAAGTCTCATAAAATTTCCTTTTAGTGTATCACAAATCTGATATACATGAAGTTTTCATGTTTATTTATGTTTTATTTTAATATTTATATCCTAAAATATTAGAGTTATATGATGTAAATTTTCATAATTTATTTTCACCGATATAGAGATTTTTTTTGAATTTCTGTAAAATATTTGAAGTACTAATATTTCTATCGATAGAATAAAAAAATGATCTAATTAAAGCAAGGATAAATAGTTTTTTTTTTTTAAGAATCTACTATTTACTAATTAACTAAAAATAACTTTAAAAAAAATGACATTTGCTGCAAATTCCGATTACATGTTTGTATATAACTTTTTTTTTGCTTAAAATGCTGATGTTTCAGTTTGGTTCATTGCTCCCTTTTCCAAATTAATAACACAATATTATCAAGTATCTAGGGGAATTTGAATCAACCATCCACTCTATGTGAGTCCTAGACCAAATTAAAGGTCCATGGTCCAGATCTAACAAAAAAATTGTAGCAGTATTTTTCTTTTATCCAAGGTTTGAGATTAATATAATGGAGAGGAGAAGAAAAAAAATAAAAAAGAAGTGACAGCTAGATTAATCTCGGTATATATCCATGTCAAACCATCTGGTGGCTGCATCACTTAATTGAAGGATTGTGAATCTTGGGCAAGGGTGCCCAATCAACCTCCAAATACATGCAAAGTACCATGAGCACATTTTTGATCAACTTGCTAAATTAAATTCTCTAATTATAAGTGTTGATGGTCTCACCGTTTGAAGTCTTGTATATATTATTTTATGATATCAATGAGAATCGAGAAATTATTAATTTTCTTATTTTTCTCAAACCCTCTCATGATATCAGAGTTACAAGCTTCCATAAAACCAAACACATTTCTTTTCTCTTCGCTTTCTCCATGTCTAATGGTTAAACATCTACCTTCCTTCCATGCCAACTCCTCCTCCACCACATCAACGCCATCACTTCAACATCAACTTCGTCACACTATTCTTCAACCATCTGTAAACAATCCTTGTTTACTTGTTACCAAAGTAGCCACTTAAATTCCACTAGAACTCACCTCTATACCTTATGGAGATTTCAATTTTATGCTCTCTTCTCCGTATACCATTTCATGGAGAATAGGTAATCCCTGCCTTCTACCATACTATATGTGCTTATATAAGTCCAAATTCCAGTTTCTCCTTGTGGATTCACAACGACAATCTCATACTATGGTTTATTGCTGATTCTTTCACTCCTACACTCATCATGCTCATTGCCACTGCAAAGATCTCTGATGACGCATGGGCCATCTTCAGGAACGAAGTCAAACTTTAAAGCCAGTGGGGCACAAATGGGAGAAACTTTTTGAAATAACATAATATGAAAATAAAGTAAAATTATAACTTTTTAAACCCCATTACACAACAATCATCTCCAGTAGCTAAGACAAACCCCATTACATTAGAACTACATTCTTGTTCCAGATAACCATTTCAGAGTAAAAGTAGATAGCCATTATGATCTTATCAAAAACAAAGTGCCTAGTTCTAGTTTTACTAATTTCATGCAGACAAAAACTTTAGATTATTATCTTGAAATTATATCTTCACCTATATACTCCCAATATGCATAATTCAACAGGTGTAGATATTGATAATCATGATACTTTTTATGCTTAATGATTTTTTTTTTCTCGGCAGAGAAAAAGACACATAATGTATGAAATAAAAAGAATTTTTTATTGAATCAACAAATGTAAAAAACATATAAATTATCTATCATAACATGATATAGTACTTTCCTTTATTTCAATCCAAAAGTAGTATAGTCACATATCTTTCCTGCACACATAGTTTAGCATGACCCTATATTTCATGCCAAAACTTTACTTTTGTCTCTTTTCAATTAAGGTTCTAGGTACATGCCTAGAAGGTGTTATGTGAATTAGAGAAGGCTCTCCGATTGGTTTGCTGTCACGCCCCAGAATACAGGAGGTGACGTGGCGGTTTAATTAACTTGATTAAAAAGAAATTTAATTAAAACATAAGTTAAAGAATTTAATTAATTAAGAAAAATGTAATAATTTAAAACCCTTTTTTTAAACAAACATTTATAATGATTAAACAAATAAGATAAAAAAAATGAAATAAAATAATAAAGAAAGAGGGAACACGCGTTGAGTCCCATCGACCTACAACTTGTGCACACACATAGTATCGACAATATTTAAATTATAACCACAATCCAAAATAGAAAGAGAAGTTAAAATGATACATGCCTTGATTAACTCATACAACAACCTACTTAGCTATTCTATTGATTACAAGTCTGGTCTATAGACCCTTCGTCAGCCCTAAACTGTATTAAACCTAGGGGGAAAGATTTAAAAAAAATAAAATGTGAGCGAAACGCTCAGCAGGACTAAGCTTTAAAACAGATAAATAATTTGAATATAAAACTTATCTTTCAAAGAAATAATTAGAAAATAGTGTTAAATGAATAAATTCTTTTAAATAAGTCTCATTAAAACAGTTCGTCTAGAAAATACCTTTTTCTTATTTGGGCAAACCATGATTATCACTACCGCAGTGGCCCAGTTGAGTTTCGAAACTTGCCTCTAAGGTCGCACGCTACACAACCCGATCTCTGATATGGCATCATGCCCATCTATATATTTTTATTATTATTTAAAACTCATTTACCGAGTATGTTCAATTACATTTATTATGTGATTTATTATGAAAATCAGCTCAATCTACTGTTTATGAAAACATCAATAAAAATCCTTTTTCAATCAATCATTGGAAACATTTTGATAAAAATCCCTTTAAGGCCAAAAACATTTAAAACTGGTTTACCAAGGAAGAGGGTAGAAGTCCTACGTCAATATCCAGTGTCACGACTCAGCATCGTAATTCCGCTCTGCTATACGTTAGCTCCATAAAACCACGAACAACCTTAAATAGATACTAGATCTATCAGTATCTAGCTTAAGATATTCTATGTTGATAAACTATCTCATGGTGTCCTAGTGTGCCATTTAAATCTATAAAACCATACTGAAAGTTTAAAATCTCTATTGGGGTTCAAAACAGTGAAAACAGGTGAAAAACGACAAATTTTCACTATGCCTGGTCAACTTGTCGATCTCCCAAGTTCGGCCTGCCGAACTGTACAGTTGGCTTATTGGCAATTCACACCCGGCCTGTCAGAATTTTTTAGGTTTGGCCGGTCGGTCGTATGAGTCTGGCCTGTAGAACTCATGAATCCAACCTGCCAAACTGGAAAATTCTAGAATTGTCCAGCACCTGAGCCTCGGCCTCATTGAGCTCAAATCTTCAATTTCAACCTGTTTTTTCAAATCCCAGCCATACAAAACACTCATAGAAGGTAGAAAAACATAGTAGAATACTTTTGAACTAATTTAAACAAGATTTACATAAAAAATTTCAAATTAAATCTAAAAATAAAAAAATAGAAAAACTTGATTCAAATCCATTTTTCTTCAAACTAAGCTTCGATTCTAGATATTTTAAGTTCCTTTAACTTAGTTTAAAGGTTTTCTAAACTTAAGAAAGCTTGGATTTCAAAATATAAAGAAAATTAAAAATTAAAAAAGTTTGGGATTTTGAAAACTAACCTTAGATTTAAGCTTTAAATCGTGTTTTTGATCGTCCAAACACGTTTTCGAGCCTCCAATCTATTGAAAACCGAAGTTTGGACTTGATTTTGAATCAAGATTTTGAGAGAAAGAGGTCACGGTGAGAGGGGAAAGAGAGAGAGATGAGAGAGAGAGAGAGAGAGAAAGAGCTGAGTAAGCGTGAGAGAATGAGTAAGGGAAAGAGAAGAAGAGAGAGAGATAAATAGAGGGAAGGGGAGAGCAAAGCGGGAATGAGAAACCATGTCCCACACATGGTTTTTTCGAAACGGAACTTGTTGACCATTTAATAAATTATTTTGTTTCAAAATTCAAAGTAATAAATAAAAATAATTAAAGGTAATTAAAAATTATTAAAATATTAAAAAATAACATTAATTTATAAATTTCATAAAACAATCAAATTAAGTTTAAAACATTCATCATGACACACTAATCCATCATTTTTCATACTAATATCACTTAATTAAATTCAAGGTGTTACATTTGCCTTATGGTGAGTTTATGAAAAATGTAAGTGAATTCCCTAAGGTTAACTGTAAAACTAGAATTATCTTGAACTTGAAGTAATCGACTTAGCTCTTGTTAGCACCTCAATATCGACATCCACGAGTTCGATTTGGTGCTTAGATCACTTGAACCAGAGTCTCATAGATCAAGACACAAATTATTAAGTGATGTTGCAGAAAACACAATAGAGCAATCAAGTTTTAACCTTCTCTTTAGAAACCCTTTTTTTTTTTTTCTTTTGGGTAGAAAAAGCTTCCTTTTCTTTAGAAACCTTGAAAGAGCCAAAATGTGGCTTATGATAGCTCATTTAAAAGGTCTATGATTTTACTAGCTATATTATAAGATTAGTTTAAAAAACTTTCGGGTCATTTAGAATATTTAAAAGGTCTAATCATTTATTTCTAATTCTTTCTTATGGATTCTTCTAAAATGATGTCTATCCATACGGTGGTGCTATAATCCATCAGTTGACTTCTTGGAGTTTTAAAACCCCACCTGGTCTGAATGGTTGAGCTGAAATTCAAGGGTCTATATTTAGGCATGGGTATTGAGAAGGCAGAGAAGGGAGCGGCTTTTTCGGTTTCGTTTTATGTAATCATTACACATAGCTGTTGACAAGACATGTTTGCAGGCAATATTTATCTTGTCTCCGATGAAGGCTTAATTTAAAGTACATGGTATCTTGTATTTCAACGGTGGAACTATGATGGAACAAAATTCAGAAATACTACCAGCAGTAAAATAAGAGCATGTTCAATGCATCGTTAAATTAATATATTAGTAGTAAATTTAGCATTTAAATATAAAAAAACTCCAATATAATGCCTCTGTCATGTTAATTTTGCAATAAATTTAACTTTATAATAAATTTGTTATAAAGTTTAACATATAACAAATTTAATATTTAATTCTTCCTGATGGATAGATTTATTTTTTTACTTTAATGAATACAACATTGTTGCTTTTTAATTATTTTAATATTAAAAATTTTTTTATGGGTTTTAAGATCAAATAATTGTAACAAAAGTCAAATATGATATTTTAAATGACATTATATATTAAAGTATAAAATAAAATCACATCAAATATGTTATTTTTATACTTTTTAGTGATAAATATAATATTGGTATTTCTATTTGCATTAGAGATGGTCTCAATTCAAGCATGGTCTGAGTCACAAGCTCGTGCAATTGGAAGGTGACAAATCGCGTAGAATCAATATTTTTGTTTTATGCTTTAGGAAGGAGTACTAATCATGAAATAAGAAGAAGAAAAATTAATTAGCTTTACACAAACATTACTTATGCCTTTCCTTATAGGATTTTTCTTTTTTTGAAGGAATTTTATAGACATGAGAATATGTGGTTAGAAAAGAAAATTAATTAATAAAAGGAAATAATCTTAATAAGTGAGTTAGGGACTGTTAATCACCGTTATAATCTTCATCACCATCAATTAGTCAAATTATAATAGAAAATGCATTATACATAACCCATGAATGAACTAAATAAAACTAGTAAATAACCAAACCAGAAATTATAAGTGTGTAACTTTTAATGAGCTACATTCACAACAAGAACAACAATCAACCAATGTTTTTACCACCACTATGAGGAAAAGGAAATATGCTATTTGCAAAGAACGTAGACATAATAGGGCAACATGCAACCTTCGAACTAACAAAGGAAGAAAGACTCCATCATATTCAGCCAAAGTCCACAAAACTCCCAACATAATCAATTTTTGTAGTCCAGGTAAAATGTCAATGTCAACACGACACTATCCAACGGAACACAATAAACACCGGTGATTGAGCAAAACTTTTAGGGTGTTTAGAAGAGTGGTGGAAACTATTTTTACTGTAGCATGTGAGAGCTTTATACTGTAACAAATTTTTTTTATTGTTACTGTAGCATGTGAGAGCTTTACACTGTTTATAACTGAGTTTATGGTAAAAATTGAGTGGTTAAAACCACTGCCAAGCAAAGGATTTGTCATTGGGTGCTTATATTTCATATGTATTCTCGCTATATCCTCTATCTCCATCAACATGTGGAGTCCCTCTAAAGGATCGACAAAAGGGAACAAAATTAATATTACTGATGAGGACCATAAAATACTTCTACTACATGTCTTCTCTGTACTTTAAAAAAATGTTGGATAGAAGGACATACTTCATTTGTATGTTTTCAGTGCTAGGTCAAATAACAATTCACTCAACTTCATCATGAGAAGACAACACAATATTATGCAGAAATTGTCCTGTACACACTGTCTTCGTAACTTTTGAGGCTTATGATTACAGGTATAATTTACAACTGGAAATATGTAATAGAAATTCTAGACTAATTGTCAAAATTAATTTGCAAAACGTCCTTTCTTCTTACAACAACCTATCCACGCTAAGTTTATGCACTGTTTTTGGTCTTGCGTGAATCGTTCTTCACTTCCAAACTTAATCCAACACACTTCCTCAATAAAAACTTGACTATTTATGCCTATTTCTTAAAAAAAAAAAAAGATAAATTTTTTGGCTAAACACTAAAAAATCAAATATTTGTTATGCATGTTGTTTTCGTTTTTTCAAAATGTTCTAACACTTAAGCAGTTTTTTTCCTTTTCTAGTTATTAACAGAATTAAATGGTAATTTTTGATAATTTAAAAATGTGTTATTTTAGTCATTTGTGTAAAAACTGACATTACATTAATCGGATCAATTTAACAAAAAAACAGTAGTGTTCCTACGGTTACCACATTCCTAGATAATGTTGTCGCCGTAATGCTATATATTAGGGTCGTTTGGTATTTTTTTAAAATAGGTGAAAATATTTTTATTTTAAAAAATAAAAATTTTTTAAGAATTATGTTGAAAGTACTTTTAATGAGCTTAAATAAGTTAAAATAATTTCAAAAATTCTAAGAGCAGAAATAAACGGGGTCATTGTTTTTACAGTTTGGCAAAAATTCAAAAAGGAAATTTTCACATTAAATTACACGATGACGAGTAAGTCCATTGCCAAACCCACAATTGACATAAAAAACCGTGGTTGATCCTTCCAAACTGGCAAATGTCGGTTTCCTCCCGCTTATTGCCTTTCTCTTGCCTCTATTTCACTAGCATTTCAGAAGGAAATCAGCTGACACCAAGATCATGGCAGGAGTTCACTTGGCACCACCTTCCGACACGTGGGTGAAGTTTTGGTACAGGTGATGTACCATAGCACTGGCCATATATATAGAGAGAGAGAGAGAGAACCATATTTTTTTAGTGAGTGGCTTGATTTTTAGATGAAAATGTTAAATGCATGTAAACAACATTTTTAGATAAACAGTAGAAGAATAAAAACAAAAAGTTAGTATTTTTAAGTAAGTGATTGAAACCATAATTTTTTTATAGTTTTGAATTATATTCTTTTTAATGAGATTAAATAGGTTAAAATAATTTTAAAATATTGTAATAAGTAATAAAAATATTATAGTAAAGTATGCTATAATTTCTTATTAAGTTTTAATACAAATTTAAACATCTATTTTAAAAATATTTTCTTGAGAAAGCATATCTTGTAACTTTGACTAACGCTTTTCTTGAACTGTCAAGTTATTCAAACATTTCTAGAAATATATTTTGGACCCAAAAAGCCAAAACAACTTTAGAAAAGCACTTCTAAACAGGCTTTAAGAATTGAGAGATATTTGCAAAAACCGGTTCATATGCCGGTGATTCACATTAGAGATCCAAAGATGATTTTTAGGTTATTTAAAACACATTTTGCCTTGAGGGCCTACAAAAATGAGACTCAAGGTTCATATCCGTGGGGGTAGATTTCAGAACCAGATTGGGCCACTCCATAGCATGAGGCCCATTGATATCTCTCTTTTTTAGTTTAAGATTTTACTGTAACGAGTAACTTTCCTTTTTGAGAAATAAGTTGGAATAAAAAAAAAAAACTTGTTTCAAATTCATTTAGCTATATTAATGTTTTTCCTCATAAAATTTAAATTATTATAATACAAACTCAAACTTTTTTAGTTCAAACTCATACTATTAATGTTTTGTGAAATTTCAAATACTTGGAATTGTCGAGACAATTTTCCACAGTATCTTGAATTTCATGGGAGTAAATACAATAAACCTTGAATTTATTAAATTTGCTCACGGGGTAAATATGGTTTAACAAATATGGCCATGGGGTAAATTTAGTAATTAAATTTAACCATAAGGTAAATCCAAGAATTGATCATAGAATAAATTTGTTAAACTCTAGATCTACTTCTGTTTGGTAACTTACTGAAAAGTTATGCAATTTATTTTTCAGAAATTATAGTAAATAAGATTTTTTTTACAAAACTAATTGTAAGTAAATAGTAGATTTTAAACATATTTATAATAAGTAGCAAATTTACTAATAAAAAATCTATTCACTGTAAGTAAAAAAAAATGTAAATTTTCTGTTTACTACTATTTACTATAAAATTGTTCAATACCTAATTTATTTACTGCAATTATTTACAGTAAAATTTCTATCTACTTAAATCTTTCTTTATTGTTCTACCACGTTAAAAAAACTATTTATCTTGTTTGCAATATCTTATCATTTTTGTCATTTGAAAAACAATTATTTTTTAAGGAGAATGAGAAAAATGCCAGAGTTTTGATGCATTTTGAAATAAATATCAGGTTTTAAAAATATTTATACTAAATATAAGATTTACAATGTAAATAACTCATTTATCATGTGTAAGAAATATTTGCATGATAAATAAGGAGGTAAATATATTATTTGCACCATAAATGTATTTATTGTATAAATAAGGATTATTTACACTATAAACAAAAAATAAATAAATTATTTACATTATAGATTTGACATTTACTATAATATTTTTAAAACTTGACATTTACTATAATTAGTTTTAAAAAAGTGACATTTTTTATATTTTTTATTTTTAATTGGTTTGATTTGGACGGTTCATAATTTATAATTTTTATTGGTTTGGTTTGCATTTTTAAATATTTCAAACTATGAAAAATGACCTAGCTAAAAAAGTTCCATGGGACCTCTTTTCAAAATATTTTTTTGAAGGCGTTAAAGATGTTTCTTATTCTTGTCATATTTCTTTACATTTTGATACATGTGATCATTTTTTTAGCTTCATATTATTTCCTAATTTTATGATTTAAGTGAAACACTAATTAGTTAAAAGTTATCCAAAAAGGTTAATAGTTAATTTTGCAATATGGAAATAAATTTTTCAAGTCCCGCCTAACTAATCGACCAAATCGATTATACCTAGTTTAGTTTCTCTTAAAAACTTAAAAATGTCAAAACAACTATAAAATCATTTGCATTTTTTATTTGATTGGTGGTTTTTTATATAAACCAATCAAACCCACCATAAACGCTCCTAAATTGTGACACATCGCACATGATATGCTTAAGGCAGCACAGAGAGTTCCGATCCAACTTTTCTCCCTCTAAAGTAGCTGAAATGCAAAGTAAAATAGTGAATAATTAAGTAGAACAACCTTAAAACTAGATGGTCATTAGTAGAGAGAAAACTCTAATAAAAAACACTAATCAATGTTTTGTGGAAATTCAGTGGGGAAAGCGTTGGGTGGACGGTCTTTTGGCTCATTGCAAGTGTGACAACTAATTTGGTGCAACTTCGTCATTATTACCATTATTGTGGTTATTGCTATTGTTATTGGAGGTGGTGGCTTTTCCCTCCAACAATTGCATGTTTGACCCGCAACCTCTCGTACTAGAAAAACACATGCGCCGCTTTCTAGCTTAGTTTGCTTTTTGTTCAATCACAAATGCAAAAAGTTGGGGATAATTTTGTTAACATTTGTTCTCCCTTTTATAGCCTTATCGGCGCAAAAGAATAAAATAAGAAATGGCCACCACTCAACCTTGTTTTTGGTAAGGATTTGCGATTGAACTATTTAATGATGAGCAAACAATAATTGTGGTCCACCGTTGTATGTGTAAAATGTGGTGCCGTGACAATTTTGCCTAAACCATTGCAACAAAGTGCAAGTTCACATTTCAACAATAAACACGAATGGTACTTTGAATTTTCGGACTAGTTTTGATGTCCTGAATAGTATATCAATTAATCAATATCATAATATTTTAAAATTTTAAAATATTTTTAATTAATTTTTTCATACTTAAAATTGAATGCATTTAAATAACGCAATATCATATAATTGGTTAGACCCGCTTCAAAAGGATGATATGAATTATTGAAAAGCAATACCTATACTAAGTCATGTTTCGTCGATTTTTATATTCTTTGGCGGTACAAGAGGAGCCACCTTGGACACCCGCCTCCGCCCCAGCCAATGTCTCTCTCGTACTTAAGGCCCCAAAACAAATTCTTTTAGATTTGGTACACGTGTGGTAAAATTTTTGGGAAAGTTTCAGCTGCATCCCAAAATTACGTTTTAATATACTCTCCCCTTGCCTATGGTCCTTGACCAACGGTGGAGCTATTTGTAGATAAAATTTAATTAACAATTAATTTGCATGACTGCTTGGTAGGGATAAAAAAAGAAATTGACTTTTTCCAGCGGTTTTATGAGTGAAACTGTTGCCGCGAGCAAATAATAATGATGACGACGGTGGCAATGATATCCCTTATCCGAAACATCTATTTTTACCTCTTGTTCAGTTAAATATAATTTTTATCATAAATTTAATTATAAACAATATAAAACTCTTATATATTATAAAAAAAATATTATTATAGTATAAAATTTTCACATGCTACAGTAAAAATAGTTTCCACCACTAGCCAAACATCCTTCATTGATTAAATATTAGCAAATTAAAAAGAAAAATTTCTTCAAGTCATGCAACTCTACTAATTAATCTACTCAATTGATTTTTTTTTTAGTTAACTTAGATTGTGGAGATTCAAACTCTATACCTTATAATAAAATCAATGTGTAGTAGTACTGCTAGGTGATGCTGTAACTATTGAAATCTAATCTTTATACAAAGCAAGATTGCATTTCATTTATCTACTTGTCAGATTACAATTTGCTATAATGGTCACTTTGTCCCTTACAACTAAGGATGCAAATATCATTATCGACAGAAATATCGACACTCAAATTGTTCGAAAATATCAATGAAAGTATTAATATTATTGAAAATAGGCGTAAAATACGAAAAGTCATCTTAAACCACTTTATTTTTAAATGAGACTTTAAGAAACAATAAAATTGTTAATAATACATAGTTTGGATGAACTTTTCAACCCAGTTACTAAATATGTAATGAATATTAATAGCAAAAAGTGATAATCATATGATAAGTACATGATTTTAAATTGAGTAAATTAATTAAAAATTAACCAATTCAAGTATTTAATATCTATGTACAAGATGAGAATATATCAATACAAAAAAGAGCTTATACAAGGTTCAAAGATATTTGGAATACCTTCTTGGTTCAAGCAACATTGATACTAAGAGATGGAATTAGAATAGGTTCTTATATAACTATGAACATACTATGCATGTGCTTCATAATCTCTAGCCACTACCGCTCCATGTAAATTAGTTACAAGTCAACTAATATAAGTACTTTATATCTATGTACAAGATAAGAAAATATCAATTAAAAAAAATGCTTCTAAGAGATTCAAAAGTATTTAGAATACCTTATTAGTTCTAATAATATTTGATACGAAGACATAGAGTTTGAGAAGTTTCTTATATAATTTTGAACATGCCACAAATATGTCTCCTAATCTCTACCCACTACCTCCCTATGTATAGCAAATTGTGATTTAACACAATTGTGCCAACTTTGAACTTCATCTTAAAATTATAGAGATGCATAGTTGAAGACATCATATCTATGATGTTTACTATAAGTACAACTCTTGTTGTAATTGTTAATGATTCTAAAATTAGAGTTGATATTTTGAATCGCATGTCCTAGTATATAGTAAATTAAAAATTGGATTTATAGCATTGGAAAGAATTTATGAAAAACTATATTAAAAAGGTAAATAAATATAACTTGAATTTTATATTTCAAAGTAATTTAAACAAGTACATATAAAGTTTGAACATTTTTCGATTTTTGCCAATATTTCCCCAGAATTTTCTATAAAATTTTCATATATTTTATTATTTTATACTACAGTTTTTATGGATATTGATATTTCTATTAAAGTATTGATATCAGTGGAATTTTTCATAGAAATTTTTGAATATTTTACAGAAATAATATAATACCTCTATTTCTATATCGGTATTTAAAAAGTACATAAATATCGACAGCAACGTTGATTTTTAATCCTTGCTTACAACATAACGGCAGAATTTGTAATAAATTGCAATTTTGATAATTTCATCATTCATATGCTAATTTTTAACCGTTATAATCACATATGAGTTACATTACTATTTGATTAACTTTTCATTCAAAAGAGACAGAAAAATGAGTCAACCTTTGATTCATAATTTGAACCATAATTTAAACTTTTTTTTATAATATTTTCTATCACAAATATTTGCATTCAATTTTTTTTTTTAAATTTATAAATTACACTAACTATTACAATCCAATTCTCTCTCTCTTGATCTCAAGTGTTTCTTATAGTTCTTAAACTTGAAGCCTACTATCTATCCATAGAACCACATAGGAGAAGCTCAATGCTATCGTATTGTTTATCTTTTCAATGCTTAAGCCAGTGATTGTGGTAACAACAATTCTAATTTAACCTTATCAGATTCGAACACCTTTATTAATAAAATAATAAAATTTAATTTAAAAATATAATATATATTAAATTAAAGACTACTAAATTAGTGTATGGCAATGGTTTTTATCACAAACTCAATTATAAATAATGTAAAGCTTTTACATATTATAATAACAATAAAAAAATTACTATAATATAAAATTTTTACATGTTACAATAAAAATAATTCCTATTGCTTTTTCAAAACGCTCGTTTTAACGCCAAGATGGAAGCCATTTTCTTCTAGTAATTTGATTATGGTGACTTTTCTAGGCTACCGTATTTTCTGGACAGGGTACTATTTGCTTCATCTAATTGGATCATGCTAATCTAATTTTACTGAAATAAAAAATCAACAGTACTCATGCATAGAAAAGAGATCATAAAATGGCATTAGCAATTCAGAGGAGAGATATGGAGAGAGGACAGAGATAGGTGGAATCCCTAGTCGTTCTGTCACATCCTATATTCTAAAAAAAGTGTCCTCGTCAGCATCGAAATCTATACGAATAACATAAAATCACAGGAAAAAAAAAAAGAAAATGCAAATAAATTAATACATATAAATAAACAAATAATTTTTCATTAAAAACCCGCTTTTCCATCATTCTGCTTGGAGTTGCCAGTTGTGTAATTATCACGTATAAATGACAATCACCAACCTTTAAATATACGCACACACGTATATACCACAGCTCATCAAAATACTAGCTAATTAAACACTATCAGATCATCAAAAACTGCATTGACGACTGATGAGAATTCCTCAGATCATCACAGTGGGTCCCACCCCCACAATTCATACGCTGTTTAAAAAAAGCTTCCTCTCAATTCTCGTGTAAGAGTAGACGCAAACTTTGGCGAGTTTTGCAGATCCAACACGTCTCCAAAAAATCCTTCCACTATAATAACGTCATAATAAAAAAGAATCATTTTCATTTTTTCAACCTTATAGTTTAATATATAATATATTTTTTAAACTATATTTAATTATTTTATTAATAACATGACGATAATATCATTAAATTAAATAAAATTATTGATCGTAGGATATACACACACCCCCAACCCACACATATAAATCAATCCACACCCTCTTTCGCAACAACTCGTTTTCCCCAAAAAAAAAAAAAAAAGAAAGAAAAAATTCTTCTTTCAAAATTCTGGTTTAATACTAGAAGTAAAACTTGAATTTCTGGGTCTTTTTCTGGGTCTGTGTCACATCTCCTCCTTTTTCTTGACGTGCGTCGGTGAACGTGAAACAGTGAAAGGAATCATTAAATGGCTGTATTACAGAACCTTCCCTAATAGTACTTTCCTCGGTATGCTCTATATATTTACAAAGAAAAAGAAAAGCCCATGCCGTCAACATCGTCAAAACAGTTCTAGCCCGTAGCTCTATTTAATCCAAGAAAAAACAGAGCATATATTATAAGAAGACTACGAAGGGAAGTTCTAGCCAGCGATATTGATCGTGATCTGAGATGGGAAACTGTCAGGCGGCGGAGGCGGCGACGGTGGTGATCCAGCACCCTGGGAATAATGCGAAGATTGAGAGGATTTACTGGTCGGTAGGGGCAAATGAGGTGATGGCGAAGAACCCAGGGCATTACGTGGCTCTGGTCGTGACTTCGCCGACTATGAAGACCGAGAACGGGACGCCATTGAAGCAGCTTAAGCTTCTCCGGCCCGACGACACGCTTCTCATCGGCCACGTCTATCGCCTCGTCAGTTTCGAAGGTACAATAAAAAAATTGTTTCTGTAAAATTAGTTTATTTTTGTTTAATTAAGTTTGAATTAAGTAATGTTTGTTGGAGTGTGGGTGTAGATGTTTTAAAGGAGTTTGCAGCTAAAAAGTGCGTGAAACTGGGGAAGTCGCTCAAGGAGAGAGGGGGTTTTGGCCACGAGATGAGGAGGAAAGACTCATCGGATGTTGGTCCCACTAATCGGGGTTTCAAATCTGAGAACTACGATTCCGTCAAGGTAATTTTTTTTTTTTTTAAATTGAAACATTAAAACTAACAAAATTTATATTGAGATTATTATAAGAAAGAATAGTTGAGTAATTTTTTACATGAAAGGGATTATTGAGTATTGTAAATTAGGTTATGGCTATTTGCAAGGAAGAGACAAGGGGGAGCTGCAAATTTTTTTTTTTTTTTTTTATAGTTTTATGTAAAATTTTATAAAATTATATTTTAACTTTCTTTAAAATTTCATTTTTGTGTTTTTAAAATCAATTTTAGACCCCCACCTCGTTAACTCAATCATATTCTGACCTTTTCATTAATTTTCTAGCTCCGGGCTATTTGGTCATTTCATTTGGCATGGTAAGTAACTTGGAGATCACTAACCATGAGAGGGTGGATTTTGTCTGTTCGATTGTTTTGGTATCTTTTTGGGTAAATTTGGATGGGTATAAAAAAGTACGTTTTTCCCTGTTCCTTTAGCACGCGCTGGGGAGATAATAGTGAGAGAGAGGTAAATATCTTTCGATCTTTTTACTTTGTCATCTCATAGAAGCATTTGTAGGGTCCCGGCCAAAACCCAATAGTTACAATAAACACTCAAGTTTGAAAAAAAAAAAGAAAAAGAAAAAGAAAAACAAGGAGAAGGAGAAACAGTCGTTTAAAAAATATTTACAATAAATATGTCTGTATGATCTGCTGAAATCTGAGCGGTGAATTTGTGTTGGATGGTCTGTAATTCGAAGAATCGCTTTTGTTTTGAAACACGAATCTCAAGGCGATTGGGCTTGGATTTGTAGGAAAACACGACTTAAAAATTTGATCTGAATATAAGATTGAAAAAGGATTTTTTTTAGGAAACAAAGCTGGAATCGAAAAAAAGTGGAAATTCTCAGAACTGTTTCGTAATAAATCCCCCTTGGGAAAATATTTTATGGTAGTTTATTATTATTTTTCTGAAAATTTTCGTTTTATTTTTCTTTTTAATTTTGTGTCAGAGAGTCTGTAAATTTTCATTTAGTTTTACATTGGTATTTTTAATTTAATTGCATGATCTCAATGGGATTAGATGTTCAAAAACTAGACTCTCTTACGTCTTCATGATAAGACTAATAAAGGATAATTAACAAAATGGTTTTTGATGATTAAAGGAAAAAAAAAAGTGACAAATTTTGCTTAATTAAAGAAGGTTCTCCTTTGCTAATGGCCCTGCTTTGTTTTCTTGTTTGATCAACAATATAATATATTAATATTGCTTTGAAATGGGAGATACCTCTAAGTGGTCCTTGTCTCAAGTGCGTGCATGTTTGCATGGCATTATATATAATAATACAATTTTAATTTTTTTGGAAGTAAAATACAATTCTAATTTCATTGAGTGGGAACTGTCATTTTCAGTACTGTTGGTAGGAAATACTGTTTTAAATGTTAAATTAATTTTTTAATAGTACCATTGATAACGGTGATCTTAAAAATTTACCCCGTACAATGCTCAACTCTTTTTATTCACAAATTAGACTGTTAAAAAATAACACTGATTGACAGAAAAAGAAGTTCCTACCATGAAAATTACCATCGTCGAATAAATAATCCGTGTTTAATGTTTGTTCTTTTCTTCTGTTTCTCAGATCGAGAATGAGGTTCACCGCCTAGGAAGCAACATGAGCGGCGGCGGCGGCGGCGGCGGCGGCAGAAGGCACTACGGATCAGTTGGTGGGCAATGGAGGCCAGCCTTGCAGAGCATTGCTGAGGTTGGAACTTGAATTTCATGCGTCACTCGTTGCTTGCTACGACGTCCCTCCCCTTGTCGTTTTTCTATCACCAGGAATAAACAAAGCCAAGCGGCAGCTACCTCCCGCCTTTCACTCTGTCTGATGTTTTTTCGTCGTTCCGATGACAAATCTCCTTTTCTTTTTAGGCACATGTTTATGATCAGTGTCCTCTATATATCAAAGCTCGTTTAAGGTAGAATATGAACGTGTAACTCGTTAATTAATTTGAACGTGTTTAGTACTATTTCTACTCTGCTCTATATGGTACTATTATCAGATTAACCCTACTTGAATATCTTTGTAATTATTGGCATGAAAATTCAGATTGCTTTTAATTTAAAGAAGTTGATGATGTATTCTGTGTTGGGCATCACATGCCATGAGCATCTATTCTCTTTTCTTTTTCTTGATATTTTGTGTGGTTTATTAACTAACTTTAGGGAGAGAAAAAAATTATACTGCTTATTAATCATGGGAAATTATTGATCAATGACTACGTGATGTCTTAAAAGCGTAAATTATATCAAAGATATAATAAAGGCTTAATGCTTAATGTACAGAGTAAAGTTTTTTTATTGTTATAATACAAAATTATTATATGTTATAATATTAAAAAAAATATGTTATGACGTAAAATATTTTTAACCATAATTGATTTTATTTAATGCTCCAGACAGGCTATGAGCAAATATTTGGAAAGTGCAATAAAAAAGGTTTGACCTGACAATCGTGTGCTGTGCTGCTCTATAAACATATATATATATATATATATATATTCAATTTAGAAATTAAAATAAAAATAAAAGGTGAGTGTACATATGATAAAGAGGTTTTCGATGTTAATTTGGTGCACGTCAATGTTATTAGTATATCACATTTTCTCAACCAATATTACCACTATTTTCACAACCTAAAAATAAATATAATTATTTTGATACTTTATATTTTAAAGCAATATTATATTGATATTTTATTGTTTAAAAAATATCAAAACGATACGTTCTAGTTTTGAAAAATAACACATTGGCACTTGTGTTTTTGTTTTTATGTGATATTTTCTTTTTATTCTTTTATTAATGAATCTTAAATTAATTTTGTAAAACTGGTGGTATAGCCAAAATTTTATTCGATGGGGGCACTATGGAGAAAATAGATAGTATTTCATTAAATGAATACATAGTTATCTATTTTTATTATTAAGTATGGATATTATTATAATTTTTCTTGTAATGAGGATGCAATAGTATTTTTTAAATTATTCAGTAGAGCCATAGTTGCATTATTCTTACAAAATAAATGTATATTTTAAATTTTTTTAAAAAGTTTAAAGCAAAAATTTAAACTCTACCCCACTCACCACCACCTTCATCCGCTAATGTGAAACTATAATAAGAAATTAAAACAAAACTCATTAAAAAAACATATATATATATATATGAAATTACTTATTTTTTAGCATTATTTGTGTTTATTTTTTTTATAAGTTTATTAATAAAAGAGTACGTTAAAATTTTTATATTATAAAATACAAACTTTAAGTACTAAAATAATATTTTTAAAAAATATAAAATATTATTTTTATATTTTTTAAACAATAAGGTGGCATGACTGCATAGGACTTCAAAAATGATAAAATCTAAAAGTAAATAAAACTAATAGCACCACGATTGGGAGCTTGGGAGTAGTGTAAAGGGTCCCACAAAGGTTGTTGAGTTGGTGGTCCAACCCTAGATTGTCAATTCGTTATTAGTGGAATGGAACGAATTACATCACCATCTAATTAAGAAAGTGCGTGTGGGAAGTAAAGCTTTAAATAAAAAGTCATTGCTTAATGAACTTGACCTGCAGTGTACTTTGAACGTGGAAACTGAAAGCTGAGAGAGACATGTTTCGATAATTCCTAAACGAGCATCCCTGTTTATGCTTGGGTTAAAATTTGACTGCTTATAAAATAGTAAATTTTAATTTAAAAAATATATTATATATTATTAAGACTCATTGTTTTTGAGCAGCGAAGTTTTAATTCTACCGATATAAAATGAATTTTTCTTTCTAAATGCTCAGGTAGTGCTTTCAAATTATAGATAAGATAGATTCAATAATAATATCTCAGAGGACTGCGATATGATTAGTCAAGTTTTGAACATAGTTTGCGGTTTATTTTGTACAAATTTGATGAATATAAACAGGTCTGCACGGTTAAAAATGTGAACAAAATAAAGAAAAAATGGAGTAGGGTGATATTATTGAAATGCTTATATTAAATACATGAGAAAATAAAGTATATAGTTTATATGGACTTGCACAACAAATGAAAATATTGTTCTACTTTTTACTAAAGATAAAACTAATAATGATAATAAATTATTATTTAACATTTCCTCTCAAACTCACGATGTGGCTGCAACAAGCATTGAGAGTTTGCTGGAAAACCGCAAAGTGAAATGCAACTTTGTAAACAAGTTAGTTATCTGCATATTAGATGGAACAAAGGGTAATATGAGAGTTCCAACTTAAGATGATGCCAGAGTAAAGTGACAATCAGTCTCAATACGCATGGTCCGTTCATAGAAAACTAAACTACACGTAATCTAAATAGCGCTTTTGTTGTCACAATATAATGGGGTAGGCTGAAAAAGAAAAACACCCATATCTGCAAGTAAGCAACGTAACCAAACTAGCCATGGCACGATATTTTGCATCCATAAAAAATCTAGAAACAACATCCTGCTTTTTATTCTTCCAAGAGATGAGAAAATCACACAAAAACACACAAAACTGAGTGGTGGACTTTCGATCCATAGGGTCACTAGGCTAATCAACATTAGAGTGTGTATGCAGCTCTAAGGACGAAATAGACGGAAGCAAAAGACTCTGAAACTAAGTACCATGAAGAAACCTTAATATAAAAAGAACAGAATGGATGGTAGGGATGAAGTAACAAACTGACTATTTCCAAAAGTTGTGTGGCTACAAAAGTCCCGTGGCTATGATACCATGTGAACAAAATATGGAAAAATGGAGTAGGGTTTCACAATATTATTGAATTGCTTGGATAAAATACATTAGAAAATAAAGTTTATATAGTTTATATAGACTAACACAACAAATGAAAATACTATTCAACCCTTACTAAAAAATAAAGACTAATAATGATAATAAATTATTATTTAACAAACAATTGAGTTTTTTTATCAGATATAAGATAAGTATCCAAACTTCTCTTTTATTTTATTACGATGTCAAATTTTACTTCGTGTTTTAACATTTAAGAAATACCATGAATATATCTTGTGTTTTTAGATTCTTTTTAAAAACATTATTTAGAAAAAGAAAAAATTAGTTAAACTTAGAGGTGCCAAAAGACCATCTTAACAAAACTTCAAAGCATCTGAAGTTTGGTGAATTTGATCACCCCTCATGGTTAAAATGGTCCTTTTGCAAATTTAAGTATGATCAAATACATTTTACTCAAGTTTTCTAATATAAAATAACAAAAATGATTGTGTCATTCTTGAAAACACGTGATGAAAGTGTGATACATGAATTTTTACGTGCCTACCTACCTCAGGCTTCAATGATCAATATAAAGTGATTTCAACCATCATATAACACTTTAAAAATCTCCTCCACCATTCAGCTGAAAATATGCTGTCGCAATAAAGTTCCATTTCTAAAATCTTATGTGGTGAAATGTGAACTCTTCTTGGACCATGGTCGTGATATTTTATGGAAAGCTCTGCAGAGTTTTCTCATTTTGTTTTGATGACGTTCCCCCACAATTTGAGACTATTACATTGGCTTTGGCTTATATATTCTTTCATTTTTATTGTTTTTATAATATCATATCTTATCCATTAAAATATTTTAATTATTATGATACTTTAAATAATAATATTATATAATTTTTAATTAACATAATATACAATATACTATTATTAAAGGACACAAAAAGAACCAAAGAGAAAAAAAGGACGACACATGAGTTGTAGTAAGAAAAGGGCTTTGACGAAAAACGGCGCTTTATCGTCAGCTATTAATTATTGCAATGCTGATTGTGCAGTAAACTAAATTAAGTGAGCTTTCATTTCAAGTCTAGTGCTTGCTGCACTAAACTTATTTTATTTGTTTATTTTTTATGGACTAAGATATAGCTAGTAAATTATAATAATAGCTACTAAATTATAATCCAACAATCAAGGATAACTAGACTTAGATGAACTTTAAATGGACCCTCATGCACCAGATTTTTTTCATACCACATTTTATCAAAAATTAAAAAATATATATCAAAAGCAGAAAACCAGAGAAGAGATCATTCTTTAATCTTCCTCATATCAAACCCCTCCACAATCTCCGGCAAACTCCTTAGGTTTAGTCTTTGTTTGTTTCTTTGGTTCGTACACATTTTGGGTTTTATGGCTTATTGTGGTAAAACCAACGTCGACCTCCACCCTATACCAGCCAGGTCCTGTCATGCTCAGCCACCAGTAAGCCCAGCTCCGCTGACGAGAGGTCCTAGGAATCACTCCTTCAAACAAGCAACAAGACCCATCAAAACAGAAATATCATCAATCATAAACAATAGTTGAAAAGGCATGAACATGAACTGACTGGAGCATAAACAAGCCCTTTGGCGTCAGTCTCAAATACAAGCACATTAAAATCAGTCTTAAAAATTAATTTTACAAGTAAATAATCAAACCAATTTCATAATTTTTTCCCTAAAAAAGTTTTCTATAATACATAAATTAGTTTCCAAATCACAAATTAATTTCACAAAAAAATAAGGGAAAAACCAAACTCTGGTGAAAAGGCACCCAAAAACCCGGATTATGGTAAAAAAAAAAATTTCACAGAAAGAGAAAAAACATGAAGCTCGTCAATGACAAAAGAATGATCTCGATCTCGATCTTGATGGAGGCTTCCACCCAAGCCCCGTCGTAAGCCGCCCCTCCTCCGCGCAAGCCAAAAACATCTCGAACCCAGCGAACGTCTAGGTCTGCCCCTAACCCAGCAAACGCCAACATCTACCATGAAAGCCAACAAACAAAGTCGATCTCTCCTGCCACCTACGTCAACTCCTCGTCGGCAAGAACCCTAGTCCTGTCCATCCATTATGTCGCACATGAACGCTACCCGATCTCCCCTCAAGCTGATGGCAGTGTAGCGAGCAACTTCACCAAATTTGGGTCCAACGAGGGGATGAAGAACTGATAATGTTTGGGTTTTTTTAATTCAAAGCCCAAGGTTTTTTGGTTTTTTTTTTTTTTGGGTTTAGTTCAGAGATTTGATTTTAGATTCTTTATTTTATTTTATTTTTTAATTGCAAAAAAGGATTTAGCACGATAGAGAGTGTGGTAAGTTATTTACACCTATTTGATTTTCAATAAGAACCTTTGGATTATTCCCCACGGATGGATAATTTTTTGTATACTCCACCAGAGACTTGTTCTCATTTAGTTAATTAATTAATTAATTATTTATTTATTTAGAAGAAATCATGCTGATTGGACATATCAAGGGCGCTTTGCTTGAAAAGAGAAAAGAAGAGACATATCAAAGACGCTTTTGTTTTTGGTGATGTGCTATTATATTTGAGCAAGAAAATTAGAGTCACTTTGATTAGCCGCTTAAAATTGCGATGATTTAAACTGTTATCTGAATAATGTGCTTTAAACTTGAATATTCACTCGTATTTGATGATGCAATAAAGCGTAAAATTTAAATAAGAAATAAAATCAGGAACGTCTTTGTTTGAATATATGTTGAAAAATGACAACCAACTTTCTGAAAGAAAAACGAAATACGTCCAGTAGCACATGGGTCTAGATTAAGTGAAGATAGGGGGAACATAAATTCTAAAATGGCCACAGCAAAATCCAAATAAAGTTAGCCAAAGTAAATTACCAAACAACAATTCGAATTGGGTTCAATCATGGGTTTAGATTGGTTGAACCTATGAACCAGAAACCCTTTTATTAGGATACATATAATACAAAAAAATTGAAAAAATAATACCAAATTTATTTATATGTCGTCAATGAGTGATGAGGAGGATTTAAAAGTATACAATTTACAAGAATAAAATAATTTATTTGTGTTTTTATTTCTCATTAAATCTTCTAATTAATAGTATTTTTGTGTTAATAGGTATTTTTGTATCTTAATATGTAAATGTATCTAATTATGTTTTTAGTGTGTTTTTATGTTCAATAATACTTTTAGTAATTTTTAAAATTATTTATGTGTGTTAAATAATTAATAGTTTGTAAATATTTAAAACCGTAAAAATAATATTTTGTAATTTTATTGAGACCCTTAAAGTGTTTGTAAATATGTTTTTAATTTTTAAATATATTTTTAATAATTTTTGAAAATATTTTTGAGTCTTAAATAATAAATCTGTTAAGGTTTTTTAATTTTAAAAGTTTTTATTTATTTTTTGTAGGTTTTGGGTGTTTAATTGTAAAATAAATATTTTCAAAATTTTAGTTTGTTTATTTTATTTTAAATTTAAAATTTGCAAAAAAAAAGGAGCAAAATGGCAAAAAAAAAAAAGGACAAAAGTGTACCTTAAATATATAAGAATTAGAAAAAGAAATTAAAAATAAAAATAACATGTGGCGAAATCGGGCTATCAGATCAAACCTCGTAACTCATATGGACCATACGCGTGTCTTGCTCGTCTCAAAAGAACTCCAGATTTGCTGCAACAGTCTTCACATACGCTCGTTTTCTTAGTCGCTGGATTAGCTTCTTAAGAATGATCCATCTACTCCAGTTATCCTCGTCGTTCGTGTAGTCCAATAAACGCATCCGACGCTCCAGAACTCAGCATTATGTTCTGCCAAAGTCCGCGAAGCACTAGATTGAAAGCAAAAAGCAACGCACTGACGAGCTGATTCTCGCGTGAAAGAAAGAAAAAATAAAAAAAGGAGAAAAAAAGAAAATCATAAATGAGCTGTTGTAAGCTGATTCACGTGGGAATTAAAAAAGAAAAAAAAAATCATAAGATTTGCACCCTGACTCGGATGCAACCAAAAAAAAGTAAATAAAAATATATAAAAATAATAATATTATATAAAATATATTAAAATTAATAAAGTAAATAGTGAACTTTTCTTGCTATCAATAGATGTTTCTGTTCTTCATCACTGTAGCATTTTCTAGCGCCCCTCCTTCTCCATTACTCTTTCTCATGCTGTTAAGGTACTCCATCGATTTAATTTTTAATATTAAAATAATGTCTAAATTAATATAAAAAGTTTGATCAGACAAATAGATGATTTTATATGCATAATACTTTAATATAAATTTTAACTCTATATCTGTTCTCTAATATTTATATTTTTATGGAATAAATTATATTTTTTGTATTTGCAGTAATTATTGTTAATATTGTTATGTTGTCCATTTTATATAAATTCATCATGCTTTGTTCATGTGTAAGAAAAAAATCATGTAAGAAAGCTGTAGACATTGAATGTACAATCAAATATAAAAGTGTTAATCTAGGTAAATATGTTCTTTTTAATGGATTTGGGCTCTCAAATCATTGTTATTTAGATCTATTAGCTTCAAAACAAACTTGTCGGATTAATTGTAGAAAACAATTGACAAATTGAAATTGTATAAAGTAAGATAACGCAGATCAAATGATAGATACCACACATGCAAATTTATAATGATTCATCCTATAAAGAGAGTTACGTCTACTGTTCTTTATTATTATACGTATTTAGATAGCATAGATTACAAGGGCAAAAATAAGAAGTAGATTTGACAGAGTTTCTGTATATTTTCTTTTTCGTAGTTACAACTGAAGATAGTATCTCTTTATATAGAGGATAGAGAAGAATTGTAGCTTTCGACCGACTAGTGGAGTGGGGTGATAATGCTGGAAGTAACTGTAATAATAGGACACGTGTCAATTTACTATAAGCTGCAAGAATCGTGCTCTCCCCACTTCTCAATTCGTGGCTAGACATGCTTGTAACTGCCAATTCATGCTATTCGATTCCATCAAATGAACACTTGGGAAACAAAACCTAAGTGCAAATCTACAACAGCAAAATGTTATCCGAATATCATACATCGATTCTATATGGGATCGAACTGATCGATCCTATCAAAGTCTTCAGTTTACACATGAAGTACTTTTTACGTCAAATAGTCAAGTCATTTGGTTCTGTTTGACTCACTTTACTTCCAACAACGAACTATAATTTTAAACCTTCAGACAATTTAGGTCTAACCAAATTATACCCTAACAAAAGCCTATGCTAGTGTTAAGTTAGATATGAGTAAAGCTTTTGAACTGGTGGATTCTCATTGAGAAAATGACGCTAAGAATGGGTTTTGCTTAACAATGGGCTTCATTAATCATGGGTTGTATAACAACAATCTCGTTCTCTTTCTTGCATAAAGGCTTGTCCCATGGTCTAATTTTTCCATACAGAGGTATTAGGCCAGGAGATCCTCTATCCCTGTATCATTTCATGGTTTGCTCCAGAGATCTTTCTTCTCTGCTAAAAAATGCAGAACGTTGTCAACAAATTAAAGGTGTTAAATTGCACGATCTGCACTTTCAATCTCCCATCTTTTATTTGCTGATGATAGTCTTCTTTTTTGTCAAGCTGAACTTACTTCTTGTCATACTCTTAGCCATATATTCTCACAATACTCTAGTGGGTTTTAGGTCAAAAAAAAAAATTCCAGAAATCTCATCTTTCCTTTTCTCCCAATGCACCATTTCAAATTTGTGATTATTTCCAACACCATTTAAGAATTACTGCCGAAGAATGCCATAAAATGTATTTGATGTTACCAACTTTTCATGGAAAAAAACAAAAAAAAAAATGTTTGCAAATATAAAAAATAACGTGCTAAACCATGGCAAAAAAAAAACTTTTCTCTCAAGCAGGATAAGAAATTTTACTTAAAGCAGCAGTCCAATCTATTCCAACCTATGCCATGAGCTGCTTTAAACTACCTTCCTCTCTTTGCTATGAACTTGAATCTTTGATGGCTAAATTCTATTGGGGCTTCTCTAGCAAAGGTAGGAAAATTTATTGGAGAAATTGGAACTCTATCCGCAAAACTAAAAGTACCGGAGGTTTGGCTTTCGATCTTTTGTTGTTTTCAACCAGGCTCTCTTAGCCAATCAAGCTTGGAGAATTTTGCCTCAATCTTTGACAGCACAAGTTTTAAAGCTATACAGTACCCATCTTTTGCATGGCGTAGTATATTTGGGTGCAAAGTTACTTTCTCAAGGCGGTAGATGGACAGTGAGAGATGGTACTCAGATTAATTGCTTCAACGATCCTTGGATCCCAGGTTCTGTTTCTTTAATAGATTCCTGTTATCTTTCTGTTTATAACACAAGCACATACGAATTTGCACAAACCACTTTCAATCTTTTAATTTGCTTGTTTACATTTTAAACTCATGTTCCTGTTTTATTCCTATTCTATAAAAATTACGTTCTTGTGTATCTTTTAATATCCTTTATCTTGCTTCTGCCTCTCACGTTTATATTTTACTTCAATTGCATTTTTTTATATTATTTATTTATATTCCTCTCTGTAATTAACAAGAATTATGACCATTGAGTACTTACTGTCATGTTTAAAACATTTGAGTATAATTCTTAACTAATATCATTCTGAAAACTACAAGAACTTTCTTTAGTTTAGATATCCAGAGGCCGTCGATGTTATTAACGTTGTTTCGCTAAATAAGTATGCCTACGTGGTGTTAGTTTTTGGAAAATGTAAATGCTTAGATAATCATGAGTAGCAACGTGCATTATAACGCAACAAACTAAGCTTCTATCTTTTTTGCTTTCTTAACTAATTTTTGATTGAATTTTTCTAAACAGCTATTGTACATACTTTCAAAAAGCAATTATACTTTAAAACGAGTCATATTACCATATATTCGATTCGTAGAGTTCCTGATCGTATTATTTGGCATTTCACGAAAGATGGAATATATCAAGTTAAATCTGGCTGCCATCTAGCAGCTGTCTCAGACAACTTTGAAAAAATAGTAGAATTTTTTCTGGTCCCTCTTCCTTCCTAATAAGGTAAAATCGTTCTCTTAGAGAGCTTATCATGATGCTCTACCTACTGTTGTTGGTCTCTTTCAAGAAAAGTTATTCCTTCAATAAGATGTTATTTATGTTCCAGTTCTTCGGAATTCACTAGTCATGCTCTTATTCATTGTAAGTTTGCTAAAGAAGTCGGGAAAACCCTTTCCTTGAGTCTATACTAGGCTATAAATGTTGCTCTAAATCTCTGATCTGTAGAGCCTAATATATTGACAATCGTCCAAACTATCAACCATTTATCTTCATATTGTAATGAATTTGAACTTTTATTGTCAGATATGTCTAGTTTATTATCTTACTTTCCAGAAGCTAAGTTATGTCATGTGTATAGGGAAACCAATAGGGCTGCCCATTCTATAGTTGTTTATGCTTCTATTATAGATGATGAGCTAATTTAGTTAGAGAAAACTCCTTCATTCATAGAATTTGTTACTGTAAATGACGCTTATTCTTATTAATAATAAGAAAAAATTACAAAAAATTATCAAAATATTGTTATGAAATTAAAATTTAACGTAATATTTAGAATATCTTAAAAATATCTTTAATTACATAGCAATTATTTTAATGATATCATATTTTGTACTATTAGGGTACAATTTAGTCAGGTCCAATTGTCTATTAAAAGCCCAAAATGAGGGAGTAAAGGTTGCGATTAGAGTGAGTAGAACACAACTGAACGGTTTAAAGCTATTTGATGTGTGAAATACCGTTAATGTATAAACGAGTCAAGTCTTTGATGGGTTCGATCAGTTCGATCGAATATTGAATTGTTATGGTTTATTCAGAACACTGTTGTTCTAGGTTTGTTGCCCAACTGTCAATTCGATGGGGTCGATTTGTATGAACTGATAATTATGATCATGTCTAGCCACAAATTGAGACGTAGGGACAGCACGATTCTTGTGACCTATCGTAGATTGACAGGTATCCCACTATTACTATTACCTTTAGCATTATCACCCCTACTTTGTTAGTTGGAAGTCACGACTTCTCTTTAACCTCTATATAAGGGAACGTTGTCTTCAATTGTAGACACGGAAAAAACAACATACAGAAACCCTGTCAAAATTTCTTCTTATTTTTATCCTTGTAATCTATACCTTTCTGAATTCATATAATGAAGAACAATGAACGTAACTTTCTTTATCGAACGAATCGCTATAAATCTACGTGTGTTGTATCTTTTATCCTTTGAGCATTAATTCATTTTACTTGGTTTGGTTTATTAATTATTTTCAGCAATGAACTCAACAAATTTTCTTTGAAGCTAAACGATCTAAATAACGGTAATTTGAGGGCTCCAATCCGTTAAAAAGAACATATACATCTGAATTAACATATTTTGTACTTGATTGTAGATCCAACGTCTACATATATTAAGTAATTACATAATAATTAATTTAATGATATTGTTTTGGATCATAAGTAAAATGTTTATATATTAAAGTCATATTTTACTTCAACAAATACAATTGGGCGTTTTCTCATCAACTCTAATAACAAGTTTCTATTCTCAGAAAAAAAAAAAAAGTAAAGCAAAAAAAAAAGAGTACGTTAATGCGTCATATATGGCTCAATAAGGAACAGGTCAACTCTGGGCCACTGGCCCAGTTAAAAATGCATAATACCAAAACTACCCTCCCAAAGGTCCCGTATTTTCTACGCGCGCCTTTCCTGCATATATCACACATCCTCTCTCTCTCTCTCTTCTTTCTCTCTCTTACTGGCAAACCCAGAAGAACCCAGCCACAATGGGTTCTGCGAAGCCCATTTTACTCTCTGCTTGCATTCTCTGTTTTCTTGCTCTCTTTCCTTCGTCTTCTTCACTTGAACTGGTCGGCGAACGTTTTCTAGGTACCTCCTTCTTTGCACTTCTCGTTAAAATCTTGCTTCCGCTTATTTTCAAATTTTTGAATTCCCGAATCCTAGGGTTATGTAATATTCTTCAAATTTGGAGGAATTTTGACTTCATTTAAAATCTTTCGGTTTGATTGGGGCAGTTACTCATGACGAGGTTGTTTTTGTTTTCTCTTGCTGTAGCAGTTTTCAATAATCTGGTTTAGAATATGGAATTGATTGAATTTATCACTATTTTCTGTCTTCATCAGGATGAATGAAAATGGATTTTACTTTAATATGACTAATGATATTGTGTTGTTATTAGATTATGCTTATATATACCAACGGTTAAAGAAAATATGCTTGTAAACATCAAAACATAATAACTTAATGATAGCATGTGTGTTAATGCCTCTCTTATTTGCCTATTTAAGCATTATGATATAAATGATAGATGGTAAGAACTCTGCTTTTCATTATTGTTATCATTATCATTATTATGAGTTATGAACTTAACTTTACAGATACTTGCACTTTGATTTGATGAAGTTTTGCGCAAGAATTAGTGTGTTGAGTTTTAGTACTGGCTGTAGACAACCCTTTTGGTTCATGGGTTTCGAACAGAAATTTAATTATTTTTTTTTTGAAAAAATATTGTTGCAAAAAGATTTGAATTGCGGTTCAAAGTGTGAACCAAACGCCGAAAGTGTTATTGACTCAATTTGGAATAACAATTACCCTCTCATCACCTGGATGATACCTATGGACCTTTGGTGACTTTCCAACAAAGTCACAAAAGGCCGCTTTGAGTATTGTAATCTTAGAGAAATGATAGGCTAATAATTTCTTACAATTGTAGAAAGGTGCAGAAACATTTTCTGAATGCTTGTGAAGCTTTTTTACTACTGGCTGGTAACGTTCTCTCTTTTGCACACTTACCTTGCAGTTGTTGCTCCATCTGCCGTGATGCAATTATCTCATGGGTTGCCAGTGAAAAATTCTCCTGGAAAGCCTGGAAAGCCGATGGTTTGTGAAAGAATTCATATCTATGGATTGTCAAGGATTAAAAATTTGAGCAAGTTTGCCCACTCTGTGACAGTGAAGATATCAGGACGAAATTCAAGTGTTTACCCGCCCAATGCTGAGGCCTGTTTCCATAGGTGAGTGATTTGGTTTCTCATAAATGCATAATTGCTGGTGTCATCTGCTGTTGCATGGGAGAAGTTTTTTGCATGTAGAAATTTTGACCTGTTTGTCCTCTTTTGAATTGGAATCACCCATTCTTATTTGAGCCTTATTGTTCATGGTTTCTTTGTCTCATAAATGCATCTTTGCCGGTGTCATCTATTGTTGCATGGGAGAAGTTCTTTGAATATAGAAATTTTGATCTGTTTGTCATCTTTTGAATTGGAATCAGCCGTTGTTATATGAGCTTTCTTGTTCATTTTCGGTACTACATATGCCAACCAAAGATTTGTTTTTTGCTGTATGCAGCTACTAATAATATATTGAGGCTGAAATAGCAGTTTTGAAAAGTCTAAATATGAAATGTGCAAATATATTCCTTATTTTATTGTCTTAAGAATAAAAAAATTATTTTATTTGGATACATATTTTGGAATTTCAAATGTATTTAGCTTTGAACATGATATAATTAGGGTACTTTTATGCATTAAAGTGATTGTCTGATTCCCAATTAAAGAAAAAAAAACCTCTGTTCTTTAACAGGATGCCAAACCAAAGTCAAAACTTAGAGTTGATGTTATGAAGCACATGGTTTAATGATTGCAAGAGTTTCTGTGATCTTTCTGCAGGAATGCATCTTTGGCAATAGGAATGTGTCCTGAAGATCAGTGGGAGAAAGTTTTCAAGGGTTTCTGGGTTCGACATATGTCACCTTTTGACCAGAAAATTTTAGACATACGTACTGCTACTTCATCCTTAGAAAGCTTTGAGGTGTCCATCGTAGAAGGTAACTTTTTTCAGCTTAATGTTTAAAATTCCAGTCCCCTTACTCTGACCTTTGTATGAACATTTCATTCATTTACTTGATTCTTTTGTTTTACAGAATTTTTTTTACATCGTATAATACTTTTGGCACTGGGCATTCTCCTGCTGAGCTTGGCTTCCTTTCTGAGCAAGTCACTAGTTTTTTACTATGGAAGTGCAATGGCAATTGGTGTCATCCTCGTAATATTGGTAGTTCTTTTCCAGGTAATATAGTTTTTTCCTCCAGTATTAATGAATAGATATTATACTCAACTTCTGAACCATTTATGCAGCATTTTTCATTCATAGAAAAACAGGTACTTGGTTCATAGTTGGCTTATAACTAGGCATTATGATCTTAGTGTCCTTTTTATTTTTATCGTTATGATGATTGCTAGTAGCATGGGAAATCAGAAGAGTAGCTGAAAGTGTGATACTCGGTGCTACTTGCACTTTATTTCTTTTAAAACCATTTGCAGTATGTGTTTCTTTAGTTTCCATTCCGTGGTATTTTTGCTTGAAAATTTTTATCTTCTTTAAGTCTTCTGTCTCTAAGTCATAACTCGTGCTACCATATTATTACCACAAGTGATATGGGTTATTTTGAGGATGAGGTCTCCTAAACATGCTCCACTATATTGAATTTCTGTTGAAGTTTGAAATTTATGGGGATGCAACTTTAATATAATGAGTTTTGTCCAATGTATTTTCCAAGTTTATTATGTGACTCTCTTTAGCTTAGACCAGACATGCTTTTGCTCAGACCAGACATGTTAAATTTGTAACAAGGATTGTGATGTTTTTTTGACAGGGTCCTAGTATCTTCTTCCTACAAAATTCAATTTTCTCCAGAACTGTTTTATGGAAATCTAATTTGGACCTTTTTTGTATCTTTTTCTTGCAATACTAATTGACATCATGTTTCTGATTGTCAACAGGGGATGAAGCTTATTCCATTTGGTGGAAGGAAACTTGCAATCTTTATTCCCTCATCTATTGTGGGTATCAGGTTTTAGATCCCTTTTTTGTTCCCAAATTTACATGAAAATGATAGCTGTTAACCGTTTTCTTTTGTACTATTTCAGGCTGGTATTGGATATATACTCAAGCAAGTTGCACCTGACTTTCTGCGTGCAATACTTGCACTGCTTGGAATTGATCAAGAAATGTATGATCCTGTATGTAAGTTATCTTGATTCTGCCATTTTTGCTAGTGTGTAGGAAGCTAACGTACTCTAATCCTTATTAAAGTTTTTTAGATTATTATTTATGATTGCAGGTGGTAAAATTTCTGCTGGCGTTTATTATTATAGGTGGAGCATGGATGGGCTTCTGGGTGGTTCGCAAAGTTATCCTAACAGATGATGGATCAATTGATACAAGTACATCTCTCTTTGTTGCGTGGTCCATCCGTGGTTTGGGTGCTCTTATGATTCTTCAGGTTTCTATCTCCAACAGCATTTTCGTTTCTGTTTGTTAAGAAATAGTACCATGTTTCTGTTCAAATTATCGTACCTTTAAAAGTGATCGTGCATTTGACACAAGTTGTTTTGTCTTCAGGGTTCTGCAGATCCTGTACTAGCCACAGAAGCTCTAATATCTGGAATAATAGTTTCTTCAATATTGAGAAGAATATTTAGATTGCGATTCCTTCGTCGTGTTTATCGGTAAGACTGCTCTTCCAGTTTAGATCCTAAACACACAGGCTCCTTTTAAATTCTTGACTCTTATAGTTGTCTTTAGGCTATCTGAAGTATATGTCTCCGTTCTGTTGCCTATAATGCCTGATGAGTAAGGAATGATGTTTTGCAGAAAATTAATGAAATCAGCTAAAAAGGACAGGAGAATATCGCACCTTCACGATTCTTCAGCTTCTGAAGATTCTCTCGAAGAAGAAACTTACATGATTCGAGGCAATGTGGACTCCAGTTTCCTGAGGTGTCCATTAAGAAATTTCACGGTTGCATCGTCAAGTCCTGACCAAGGTTTGCTTCCCTATCTTTTGTAATTTAACTAATAGTGATAAACCTAGTACCTAGCCGATACTAGTACATAATTTCTTTGTTCTTCAGGTTTTGGCGGGAGAACCCTCCCTCAGCCGCAATTGGATACAGGCTTATACCTTTCTAGCTTTCATGCTACACCTGAAAGGAGAAAATTCTCGAAGCAGGCTTGGGAAAAGTTTACCAAAGATTCCACCGAGAAAGCCTTAGACGAACTTGTTTCCTCACCTGGTTTTGGTAAATGGCTTTACCGAAATGCGGATAGAATCAGTGTAACCCCCAACGCTGGAAAAGCCGAACGGCAACGTAAGTGGCTCCTTTGGTCTTAAGGAGCTGTAATCTGACCCTTTCAGAAGTCGAAAAATGGCAAGTGTGAGAAGGAGAAGCTGGCAAATTTGGACGTGGAGCCAAAGATGGGCCTTGACATTTGAAGCCGATCCGTATAGAGAGAAGCAAGAACAGTTGTAATGTTGTAGTTACTTGATGACAGATTCTTTCTTTCTTTGCGTTCCATATTGAAGTCATAGGTCTAGTTACATTTAACTTATGTTTAGCTTTGGCTTTAGGCAGGTTGGTCTTTTTGGCTCTTGATCAAGTATTCTTCTTCTTAGACATCAATTAGTAGTGCAACTCTGGGATGCCTTTTTTTTTTTTCTTTTTTTCTTTTTTTTTTTAAACCTTGATCGGAGTTTGTTAGCTTTTTTTTTTTTTTTAATGAAAAGCGTTTTCCCGCTGTTGTATGTGCTCAATTCTACAATCTGGGCCCTTGAAAAAAAAAGTATTTGATATTGTTATTTCTTGACCTTGTTATACTTTTACAATTTGTCCTTGAATTTTTTATTTTGATAAGTTGCCCATCAATTTACGAATCTATAGCAAATCCTTCTCATTAATCGTAATTTTAGTTTTTTTATCAAAATTGAAATGTAATTTGTTTATGGATAGTTGATTGTGACATAAATGATTATTTTTATATATTTTGACTTAAATTTATTGTGGTTAATATTTTTAATTAAGTTTTTATTAAAATAGAAAATTTTGAATTAATTTTAGTTTGAATATAAACTCGGGTTACGAAAAAAAATCTTTTTATTTCATAATTAATAATTTATGTGAAAATTACATATCAAGTTTAGTCATGATTTGTTATAAATTTATAAGTTTGAGGGTATCATGTCAAAATTAAAAGTTCAAGAAGTAAATTATTAAATATGCGATAAGTTTAAGGACAGCGGGGATAAATATCAAAAAAATAACGTATAAAAAAACCTGCGGGTGAGCTTTGATTTCAGAGCGTTTAATCTTATTTTGTCGATAATATCCTTACACTTTCTGGTAATTATGTTGTCTTACGCTTATTGCTGTTGTTAATATTTTGACAACGGACAGCTATGCCCAATAAGTTTTCCTGTAGGATACTTACATCCGCGAACCTCTTTTTTTTTTTTAGTAAGGTAGAAAAATATCGTCAATTTCTTCCGTGCTTGTTAAAAGAATGAAGAATTTATTGCACATGAGTGAAATTTGCCCCGTGCCTTTTTACGAGGGAAAATTTTCATAAATCGCATATTTTAATTTTTTTTTTATAAATATTAAGCATTTTTATTTATAGCACAACTTAATATGTAATTTAAATAATAGTATGACAAACTTTTCTAAGTACAACATATATAAATACAACGTTTAAAAGTGTAGCATAATATGTTTAGAACTAACTTTTTGGTTCAAAACACTGTAGCATGTGAGAGTTTTATATTGTAGCAACTTTTTACGTTTTACTGTAGCTTGTGAGAGCTTTATATTATTTGTAACTAAAAAGTTGATTCTAACCATGCTTGTCAAATACCCCTGGTATTTTTCTCTTTAATCAACAATTTATGTTTAAATTACATATCAATTTCATTCAAAAAAACAATTATCATTATCAAAGGGAGTAATTTGCTACAAATTTATAAGTTTAGGTTGTAACTTGTCAAAATTAAGAGTTCAAAGGCAAATTGTTAACGTGCAAAGGGATAATAGTGCAAAAAAACCCTCATATAAATGGAGAAGTCCTATGTGAAAAACAGAAAAAAAAAAAAAGTGGTGAAATTTTAAATAATCATTATTTCACAAGTTTATTATTATTATTATTATTGTTATTATTATTATTATTATTATACTACTCCTAAAATTGAGGTCTAGAGATACAATTTTTTTTTTTTGGTATCCATAATTTTCTCAAGACCCATGTTGATAGACTGATCATAAGTGATTTTGAATGTGGTTGCATCCGTTATGTAACTTGGTCATAACATATATTTGCACCGCCCTTAATTTACGTGTTATTTATCAATTTGGCGCTTCATTTACTTGTTATTTATCAAATTTTTTCATTTTATTATGTAATGTTGGTGACCGACTCTTCAATAGGAGATTTTTATAAATATAGATGGAAACGTTTTAGAATTTCTTTATAACAATATATATAAATAATAATGTGACATAATTTTTTTTTATACAAGAGGAGGGAGATGCTAACATTGTCAAGTGGGATTCTGTATAAACCAATGATTGGAGTGGAGTATTTATTTAGTTCTTTTAAAACATAACATATATAAACACAATTAAAAAAATTGTAATAATTTTCTCTCTCAATTATTCCTACCAATTTTTCCAAACCAAAAAACGAGTGGTGGGGACCAAGAATTTTGTATTTTCAGTAGGGTGCGTAGTTTTCAAAAAATGTGGCGTTGACTTGGGAGAATCTAGATGATTAATGCGTGTAGTATTGCGCCACCCATTGACCTAATCTATTGAACGGGGACATCGTAATGACGAATAACGTTTGGTTTTGATGGTCCAAACAGCAATTGACAACCATAATTTCAAGATCAAACTCGAGTCTTATTTGGCTCCTTTCCCCTGAGCAAAGCAAGCGTGTTTAGCATAATTACTTTTAACTAAAATTTTTAGTTATTATAATATAAAATTTTTACATACTACAATACATAAAAAATAAGTTATAATATAAATTTTTATTATAATTTTTAATTTAAAAATTTTATCTTTAAACATGTTTTCTAAATGCCAATTTGAGACGTAAATTTGAAGGTCACATCAATCCTTTCTTCACCGTGTAAAAAAAACAAGAGAAAAAAGGAGAGCATCTTTTTCAATTTAAAAATGTTTTTATTGGGAAATATGCTACTAGTTTTCGACTTTTATGGTTATGGTTGGAGGATAAGTCATTGATGACAAATGACATTTATAGTTTTTTACTTACAATTTGTCTCGTAAAATTTTATCAAATACAATTTACTTAGATATAACCCAAGTTAAGAGACCTTAGTTGGATTAATTGGCTGGACCTAATTTTTTAACAGCCATCGATTGTTTTTTTAATGTTCTTTATTTATTTATTTTTTTAGTATTTAAGCACTCTATGTGCCCCTCTTTTACTCTACTTATAAATCGTAATTTTAATGTTATTTTGATCACAAATGCTGTATTTTTAGAGAAATTCTATAATAATGCGGGATTGTTTTGGAAGACGGGCGCTTTGGCAAATATTTTGAATTTTTTTTTTTTGTGGGAATTTTTTTTTCTCTTAATCATCTCGTTTTTTGTTAGGTGTTTATATTTATATTTGTAATTATAATCAATTATGTTACAGATCAAAATAAAATTTAAAAAGATGTGAACGATACATTAAAAATTTGAATAAAATATGGAGAAGTTCTAATAACACAAACAATAATTACAAAAATAATTAAACCATAATTTCACACTCAATCCAATCTCAAATTTTTTCAATCCAGTTCATAAAAAAAAAGGAAAGAAAAAGAGAGAGAGAAAGTAAGAAAGAAAGCAACAAGACCAAAAGAAATAGGAGAAAAAAAAAGCTGCGAGAAGAAAAAAAAGGGTGAAACTTTAGGGGGGTAAAAGTAGGATATAATATATACATACATATGGGTGTAGTTTTATGGTCATGTTTATAATGAATATTATTATTATTAATCATGTCATGAAAAAATTATTATAATTAATGAGAGTAGATTGTTATCACGTTAAAAATAATTATGCAAATGTATAATATTTTAAAAATATTAACAACATTTTTTTTTTTTACTCTTTCTAGATAAAATTTTATCAACGTTATGAATTATTATCTAAATAGAAAATAAAATAATAAAATCTACGTGTGTAATAGTAAATAGAAAAAAAAAGTGAAAAGAAAAAGTCCAACTAACACATGTCATTGTATTTTCTTTTGGAAGAAAAAAGTGGGAGATATCAAGCAAAGCATGACAATGGAAGGTTCTTTTTCTTAATGGGGTGGTTGCTTTATCTCCCCCTTTTTGTGTGTTGAACCGCGTATCACAATTCGTGCCCCTCGACAGTTCATGCCTTCTCCAGTTTGGTAAAGTTTGGTTCGGGGAAGCTTCATTTTCAGTTATTATTTTATTATTATTATTTTCATCGAC
>CAMOHE010044563.1:0-59445 GCA_946598075.1 Artocarpus hirsutus
CTAGAATGGGAGTGACTGAGGACACAAAAAGCATGCAAATGAGGAGAAGTGCATAAGACTTGGAGTACTCCATTGTGTTAATAAAGTCTCTCTTTTGAAACAAAAAGAGAGAGGAAATTAGTGTGTGATAAAGTTTTTGGAGTGCATAGAGGGTTATTATATAGGAATATTGAAGAGGCACTGGAAAAGAACAAAATGGCCGAGAACCAGATCACGTGAACATGGGGCTAGCTAGCTAAGCTCAGAAAGGCAGCTGCCAAATTTTGCTAGTTGGCAACTACTATACTATATACACTTACAATAACAATTCATGAATATTGAATGATCTCCAATTTGAAGTATTATGGACTAACTATTATTTTTTGTTATCTGACGTAGTAATAATTATTACTACAATAAACAAACACTCTTTGGAAAAAGAATTGTTACTATGATCAAGTTATATTTCATTGTTTATAGTAAAACACTCTTTGAATTGTTTATAATTAAACTAGTTATATTTCCCCAAGTTCAAAAAAATTTATAACTATAATGAAGGGTTGATCATTGGGTTTGTATTTGATTTAGGAAAAGAAAAAATTTTCACGTGGGGTTAAATATAACTAGTGTAATTATAAACAATGCAAAGATAGATGCGAAACTTAAAATAACACTCTTTGGAAGATTTCGGGATAGTACATGACTTGGATTTTTATTGATTGCCTAATTGGTATGTTAATTACTTAATTCGAAAAACCCTGCACGTTATATGCATTTTGATTTAATACAATATGTATTTTTGTTTGCGTCATACACGCACGAATATTTGTTTCATATATTCATTTTAAAAAGCTAGACAAAATGTTTGTCACACTACTACGGAGAGTTCATTTTTGTGTGTGTGTGTATATGTATATATGTACATATTATACACACAAACACTTTGGACGCGTGTGGCTATTTAGAAGCAACAAAGCCAAAAAAATAAAAATAAAATAAAATAAAAAAACTATTGTAGGCTGAGATGTATCACTGAGAAAATGCATAACAATAAATATATAGTTAAACGCCAATATTGACTCATAATGAGAACATTTAAAATTTCTTTAAACAATTAGGGGAATAAAAGCTTTGCTTGTTATGCCATCATACATAAATGCAAGTTTGAGAACTATTACTAAGCTAAACGGCATGAACTGATGAAAGATGTATTATCTTTCTTTGACTATATATACTACATATATTGATTTAGATCGATACTAAGGATGGCATTCCAATTGATAATTGGACAATGGATATTTAGTAAAGTACCCTAATTATATATGTTTTTGTGTGTCTAATGGACGTGTGTATATGGATAGAGATGTAAAATTTATATACACATATATTCATATATATCTTTCTCAACCGCTTTTTTTTTTTTTGGTTTGCCCTTTCTTTGTGCTTGCAAACATCAATAGCTGGCTTAGACAGAGACGTATTATGGATATAATTGAGACTCCTAGACACTGTTAAACAACTTTTTCTTTGTGTTTTTGCTTTTGGCAAACGAAAAGCCTAGGGCTTCATTGTTAATTTAGTATACAAATATAATTTTCTTGTGGGAGTAAATCAATTGAAATGAGTTTTGCATCTGAATTATTCCAATTAAACCAAATGTGCCAACTTGGAATTGCTTGGCTTTCGCCGTCATGAAGTGTCTCTTCAAAAAAAAAAAAAAAAAAAAAGATGTACAATTTTAATTTCATGATTTTGTGATTTGCTTTCTTTACAATTTGATTAATTTTTTTTGAAGCAACTTTTGCTATATTTGTGCAAACGGTTATGGAGAATTGGACCTACCATCACATGCATTGAGGTCCTTTTAAAAGTTTGTTTAATGTATAGAAATGAGACTAAAGTCAATATATGAAATGAAAGTGCTGATTTTTCTTAATAACTGTTAATTTGTAAACTAATATTCTTTTGTAAAGCTTCCTCTGATAGATTAGCTTTGGTCCACATTTAACTTATTGACATACTTTGTTAATGAAAAGTTCAGTTGGGTCATTTGATGTGCCCAGCCTGAAATTTTGACAATAATTGTGCCAAAAATTATATGACTTCATGATTTATGAAGTATAATTATGCCCCAAAAGGAATTCAATAGGGAAAAATTTTTTGAGAGTGCAGAGTTAAAACCCTATTACTAATAACACAATGAGACCTAGTTTAAAAAATACATTATATATATATACATATATATATATATATTAGACTATGATCATAGTTTTGTGTGCAGCAGAGCTATGACCTATGGAAATTAAAAGGATTTTTCTTTTTAAAATGTAAGTCCTTTGTATAGTATGATATCAAATCAACAAAAAATTAAAAAAATTTTAAAATATCCCCGAGTTTATTAAAAATATGAGAAACACACCCAGGACATAACTAATAACAAAAATATGTACTAAGTGCTTTTAAAACTAAGGAGATGCTTCTTTATTACTTAAAACTTGGGTGTGTGTATTTTGAATAAGGATTAATTTAAAAAATTTTCCTGAATTATAGCTCTTGTAACTACTTTACCTCTTAAATTTTAAAATGTAATATCCGTTTCCTCTAAAGTATGAGTCATTAACAAAAATGATCATTCTATTAAAATTTAATGGAAAGTTGACAAATAAATATAAAATTAAGGATATTTTGGTAATTATCATAAAAATAACCACAAAAATTAAAACTATAATAAAAATAGTCTTTATTGATGATTAAAAAAAAGATCGATCGAAACCATAATGCCATTTGAATCTTTATAAAAATAAAAATAAAGAGGTACATCTCACTGCCTGTTTTATTGAAAACGAACCTATGGTTTTAGCCCTTGTGTGCTATACCTTGATATCTATATGCTTTCTTTATATTTACTTTGGGGGGGGGGACCAATTATAAATTGGCTTTTCTAATTTCTATTTCTCTCTCTCTCATACATACATATATATATATATATAACACATACTGTAGAATACGAAATAATTAGTGAACAAACATAGCTTTTAAGAATGAATAATTGTTACTGAAAGACAGAATTCTATTAGGCAAAAATTGAGATCTAGCGCACGAGATAAATGCACAATCGCATCTTATCAACACATAATGAGATACTCTCAATGTTGTCGATTTAAAATCATAATTTTGAAACATCTAATTTGTTGCTATAAAAAAAAAATAATGATTTGGATCTTATAACTACTAAAGTAATTTTCTCTCTAATTGATTCTAGTTTTCATCTCTATTATTGTGTCCTAAGGTCAAAGAGAGAACAACAGACCAATCATTTTGCAGTATGCGGAGGTAGATCCGCTTTGTGTCTTTTGTTGGTGGAAGGGGTTGACATGAGTACCAGTTATTGTGTCTAGTGAAGTAACTCTTATCTATAGGTAATTAATTATATAAATGATTTTTGCCCAAATATATGTAGACATATATATATGCATAGTTGTGGTTACAAGCATAATCTGCTAGTAATATTACACCGGACTCCTTAAAAGTGAGAGCCTTAAGTTTAAATATGTACGAGCATAGTTGATTATTCATCCAAAGATATTTACTATATATATTGCATATGGGTCGCATCAATCAAAGATTAATATACCATCTAAAATTTTCTTTAAATTTTAAATGTCATATTATTAAATTTATATGTTTTCATAATTGATAGATTTTGACCCCTTGAATTGAATAATTTACCTTTTGTAATTTATAGATAAACTTGTAATCAAACACTACACTGAAAAATTTACGTTGTATAACTTAGTTAGAGAATATAACTTTTACGGTATTTCCTTTATTTGACTAAACATACCTTCAATTCAGTTTTTGCTATACGTTCAAGAATGTGCTAAGTCTCTCAGATATTAAATTATCCTCTCTTTCTATTTACATTAAAAAGGGGAAAATCATTTTAGTATCCTATACTCTTTGAAAAAATCATTTTGGTATCCTATGTTTTTCTAGAAGATAACTATAGTATACTGTACGTTTATAATATTAATAATATGACACCTAGTATTTTTTAAAAGTATCATTTTGATACTTTAAAGTGAATTTTTTGAACATGTGCATTTTATATTTTTTTCCCTTTAATTTAGTTGGACTAAATTTAGTTAAAAAAAAGGGGATATTTATCTTTTTATATCCATTGTTTTAGGTTAATTCAAAAATTGTATATTCAGTTTTTAATCTCATCGAATATATACCTTCAAATTAGATTTAACTCACAAATCTATACCTTATCTAAGTCAATAATTGATTTTGATCTTTAAATTGACCAAATTGTCCTTAAGTAAAAGATAAAAAAAATTAAAACTTTCAAAAAATAAGAAGAAAACAAAAATAAAAACACACAAAACACCCATTTTAGGTATCCTATATATTTTAAAAGTAAAAAATCTTAGTATAAAGTTTTTTTTAAATTCTTAAAGTTTTCTTATTTTACAATATAAGGGTATTTTGGATAATTTTGGGTCAAAATTAAAGATTAATTAGAAAAAGATATAAATTTATGTATTAAATCTAACATGAAAGTATAAATTAAATGAGATAAAAAACTAAAAGTATAATGTTTAAATAAACATAAAATATAGCGTATAAAAAGGTAAATAACCCCAAAAAAAAGAGAGAGCAAAAGATTATTTATTGATATTTAGACACAAGGATATTGTTTACTTAGATTTCTGGTGTTTTGTCCCTAATTTTGGACCACTAACATAAAAAGAGAAAAGAGTAGAAAAGACATTTTTATTTGAAAGCTTCAGGGTACATACTACGAGGGCATTTTCTAAAACATCAACTTTGCATTTTAATATTATCAAAACACAAGACACCAATATAATTTTTCCTTGATATATGAAGTTTTCACTACAAAAAAAACTACATTTAACGACATATTATTTACGACATGTAGTTTTTAAATGTCGTTGAAAAGTACATACAATGACATCTCCAACAAAAATGTCGTAAATAACATTTGAAACAATAATTAACGATATCTATATAAATGCCGTATTAAAGGTCTCCTTTTAGCAACAATAGTTTAGTGTCGTTAAATTATTTAACGACAAGTAGGAGATGTCGTCAAAACCTTGGAGATTCCACGACATCCCTTATAGACGACATCGTAACCAATGTCGTCTATAAGGGATGTCGTGCAATCTCCAAGGCTTTGACGACATCTCCCACTTGTCGTTAAATAATTTAACGACACTAAACTATTGTCGTTAAAAGGAGACCTTTAATACGATATCTATATAGATGTCGTTAATTATTGTTTCAAATATTGTTAATGATATCTTTGTTGGAGATGTCGTTGTATGTACTTTTTAACGACATTTAAAAATTATATGTCGTAAATAATATGTCGTTAAATGTAGTTTTTCTTGTAGTGCTCCATGGTAAAGTTGTCAATTTAAAAATTAAAATCAATTGTTTGTGGACTTAAAAAAGAAAAATTGCGACATGATACTTGGATCCACCAATAGAATCTTGAAAGCTATCAAAAATATAGGATATGATAGATATTATATACATATTATTTATAATATAGAGAGAGAATCATGTATAAATATTAAATAACCTTGAGCACATTGCCGGCCTAAAATATAGAACATGCAAATCCATGCAATATTATTGATGTAGTTCTATCTTATCTTTTTCTAGTTTCTACCAGAAACTTATATATTTAATATTTTATTAAAATTTTCTATCTAACCAATTATAATATAAAATATTATTTAATAAAAAAGCATGCAAAAGTATAGTAGATATCCTTTCAAATCTTCCGAAAGATGTGTTACAATAATACGATTAGTCATTTTTTAAATGATATCTTACAATACAATTGGTTAGACACTATTTAAAATACTAAAATTAGATCGATGATTGAATCTTTTAGTATTTATTGCTTGTATACAACTAGCCTTTCTAAGCCAATATTCTCTTGATTCTCAAATCCATATATAAAAAAGGTGGACATAGTAATTAACACGTATTGTTTTCCCCAATATTCAGTGTTAGATGTTTTGTTGATCCTGTGATATTACCTCTTAACATAATCTTAAACTTTTATATGATCAATTATTTATTTTTCTAAGATAAAAACTTCTTTCTGATCAATAATTGTTTAACGTGGTATCGATTAGACTATAGACAAAATACGAACACAGAGAATAGGAACAGTACTATAGCGTTTAGAAGAACAATACAGCTAAGCAACCAAGTGAAACAGTGGGCAGAGAGAGGGATCTAGAGAGAGATAGAGAAAGCATATGTGGGATGGTGGTGATGGATCCGAAGGGTTTTTGGTCTAACGCATGTCCGTGAATGGTGAAAAGATACATCCATTAATGAGAAGCCTGGCTGGTTTTGTGTGTTTGTAGAATCCGTGATTCTGCTTGCCTCACCTTGATGTGATTGGTCTTCTCTCTGTCGTCTCACCTTGGTGGGACTACTACTTCCATTTTAGGACACATACATACATACATACATATATATATATATATATAGATATACACACCGGTAATTAGAAGGTGTTTCAAATGTTTTCCGAACATTAGAAGAGATTTTCCAGTGTTAAATGACGTTGTAATTAATTAGGGTGTTTGAGAGAAGAGTAGGAAGTGGTATTGAACTTTTAATACCGCAGCATGTAAGTGTTTTACATTATAATTCACTTTTGTTTTATATAATGTATCATTTTGAGAGCTTCACGTTGTCTAAAGTTGAAATTATGAGTTTCAACTTTTCTCCTAAACATTTTAAATAAAGTAATATAAAAGTTTATCAAAATATATAAGTTCTTAGAATTTTAAAGTGAACAAGTAATTATAGTGGATCAATTTTGAGTACCATATAAGTGGACTCAAAATATTTGTCCAATTTTTGCGTCTTAAAAGGTCTAACCAATTATAGTATGACACATCATTTAAAAAAATTAAAATGCTTTTCAATTGCTTTAATGTTTGAGTTAATTAAATGACATAAAAAAAATATAATTAGTTAGACACTATCTGAGACACCAAAAATTTAATAAATGATTTGAATCCCTTATAAGATATAATTATAAGTAATCCGGAATTACGTATGAGCAAACAAATTTATATTTTTTCTTTTGGCAGTGAAAAAACTAATTTAAAAGCACACGTACAGTTCAGTACTTGCCACTGGTGTATTCACAAAATGTTTTACAAAAGTTCCTAGCCAGAAATTGCTTCTTTCGTGTATATATCATAAATTATAGAAGACCTTGTGGTAAGGTTAAAAAAAATTATCGGGACTCATGTGCACCACAATTATATGGAAATAAATATGTGAAAAATTAAATTAACGGATTTGATGGTCCGAAACTATATGTGTATATATACACACACAGGTACATACATATTAATACGGCAATATTCTTGATTCTATCAAAAGAATTCTCCTATAGGCTATAGTACATGGCATTATTATATGCATATTACATGTATGCAATATGTTTTACACACTTAACTTGCAATAATTGCTTTTTACTACTCTTTCAATTATTCTAAATATTGACTACCTATTCATTGCATATCAATTTTTATTAAATATTAAAAGCGGTTCCCCGAGTCTATAATAAGGTTCTCCAGCAGAAAGTGCGTTCAACCAGTAAATACTTTATATTTAGTTGAAAACTTAAAAATAAAAAAAAAAAAAAGAAAGGGAAAGAAAGAAAGAGGGAAAAGAGTGATCTACATGCTATATATGGTTAAATCATGAGCTGCCAAAAAATGCCCTAGTATGTAGCCTCAGAACCATGCACTTATATAGCCTACGTCAAACCACATTTTACCACCCAAATTCTTTTCTATCTGCGCAAAAGAGACCGAGAGTCATCGATGAGTTCTTGTCTTGTGTAATGTCTTATATTTTGCACACACACACATATATATATATATGTATGTATATAGTAACATGCAACATATGCTTATCCATTTTGTCATTGATATTCAGTATATATTGAAAATCAGTGGTTCATATTTGCTCATCGAAACTGATGGCTCTAAACGTTTCAGCATAAAGCATCTTTGCTCAGTTATGATGCATACCATCTAGTGGCTCTGGTTTTCCCTGAATTAAGACAAAGTACATGCCTACAGTATATATGTGTCTTTAAAATATAGGTTATTCTTATCTCTGTTTCAGAGAGGAACAAAAAAATCTAGAATGGTACAGATGGCACATGGGGTGAAACGTGAACACAGATTGTTCTCTCTCTCTCTCTCTCTCTCTCTCTCTCTCTCTCTTTGTGTATTTTCTTGTTTGGAATATATAAATCTCTAATTTTATAATATCTAGTAATGAAGAGAAAAATATTGTCTCACTCTGAGTGATTATAAAAGATAGCATGTATAAATGGCTTGACCAATTCTCATTGGGTGTAAAATTGTATAATTCACAAATTTGTAAAGACTAAAAAATCTCCTATAATCAAGAAATACAGTAAATAATAAATATTTGCATTTAATGACAAATTCCAAAAATCATGAATATGACTTTTGGTGATTACTAACTCTATTATGCCCTATGAAGATGGTATTTTGAAGTGATGTGCCAGCGATTTTGTCAAGACATCAGCCAGTTGATCATTGAATGAAACATGTGAAGCACGAAGATCATCTTCAATAAAAAAAAAATGGATCAACGCAGCGTTACAATAATTAGGACCCCAAGAAGACAATATGAGCACTAGTGGACGTACGATCATCAGTATTGTCTACCCAATTGGCATCTAAAAAGACATGGAGTGACGATGGTGAGTTGCACAAAGGGGAAGGTCATGACCAATATCGCGGCGGAGAAGACGTCTGACAGCAATCCAATGGCTAATTGTTGGTCAGTGCATAAACTAGGAGAGTTTCCTCACCACAAGAGTAACATTTGGACGTGTAAGAGATAAATATTGGAAACCAGCAATAATACAGTAGTACTCGGCAACATTGATGAGAGAGGTGCCATCTTGAATGACAGGAACGTGACTGATCAAGATATTGGGGCAGTGTGTTAAGTAATTTGGACCAGTTGAGAACATCTTGAACATATTTCTATTCATGAGAAAGAAGGATATCGTCTGTGGTGGGTGTGGGGGGTATAATTACAATTCAAAACTAAGGAGTTATGATTAGAAACCAAGATCCTAGATGGAGAAGTGAACACTATTTTATTGATAACACATTGTAGGAGTACGTCATCATTCCCTGTAATGGTCATATAGTCTACACACCTCAACACAGAAAAAGTGAAAATGCATCTACTTAAGGATAAAAAGAGAGGCATACTTACCCATCAAAGCTATTATCAGTACCTTTAGCCCATATTTGCCTAAGTGGATCCTTCTTTTAAGGTGTTAGGCTTATTGCCATGTGTATGGACCCATTTGTAATTTACGAAGGATTGAGTATGTTTTTCTAAATTTAGGAGGTTTCGGGGTTTTGAACCCATGAAGGGATATTTTGCTTTGGGAAAAGTAGCCAAATGGCATCTTTGGGCTAAGAATTAATAAATAATGTCATATGTTTTTAAAATGTGTAGTAAATAGTATATTATAAGAAATTGAGATTTATCTCCTCAAAAATTGAGAATAAAATACCTAAAATACATTTGCCTCTTCCTCTTCTTCACATCTCTCTCTCCTTTACAAGCACCGGTGGCAGCCGCAAATACAGTATTTACATATAAATACAAAAATTTACTGACGACTTCGTTAGATTTTATCAGGATTAGTGACATCGTCGATGGTCGAAAAATACTAGATATACATGACTCCTTCGATTTGTTTCAAAAAGACGATCAAGAACTTAAAAGTTTTATCAAATCTTTCTTCTGCTCACCAAAGAAACCTGGCTCTGATACCATTGTTATAGTGATTCTAACAATATGGTTCAAATTTGACACAGATTGAAGCAAGAATGAAAGGAAAAACACAACACTAAAGTTTTACCGAGATTCAAACCAGAACGTCATATTTCGTCGTTGAGCTATCCCACAAGAAAGCTTGTTTCACAATCAAAGAATTGATTACACCCTCATTCCTCACTGTCACAAAGATCTCTCAAAGAAACTGAGTACAGAAACAAGAACCTAAGGAAGAAACCTTAATGCTAATCACAAGAAAAAAACTCACTGAGAGAAGACCCTAAACTCTACCCAGATTTAGTGGTCAGAGCAACTTTTTCTCCCAATCATCAATCTTGTTTCTCTTTCTCACAGTTCTTTCTCTTTCTCTCTCTAACACAGCAAATACAGAAGAATACGAAAAACTAACTCCTTTAAACTAATGCCTAAAAGTACATATAATAATCCTAAGTCATTACTAAGGCAGTGTTCTCCCGAATTGTCCACGTATCGAGAGCGCTGATTCGTAGAAGCCTATCAAAACATAGGTTTGACTAATCCGCCCCAAAACGACACTGCTTCACTCTGAGTGTGCAACCTTCCCTCTGAACACTGTCGTTTGGTGGAATTACTCCTTCACAGAATCCGATGAAGCAAAAGATTTTGAACATTACGATGGTCAGGTCTGAAAGGGGAAAAGCACTCAGAGTCCCTATTGAGAATATGAACCACCTTGAGGAGTTATTTTTTACCTCAAATCAATGAGGATGAATGTTAGATTTGAACGACATTTCATCTGCTCCTCCTTTATATGCTATCTCCAGTTGTACTGTTCACAACAACAATTATCTAATTGGATCCCGGAGCTTCATAATCAACAGGGATTAGAGCAAAACTTCTCAAAGTTAACCGATGAGCCACGCAAAAGCCTCAAAGGTTTGTCCAATTTAGCATACTCCTTGGCATGTACCAGACATATGAAGGAGAGGAATTGCGTTTTGAGGAAGGCGGCTTTCGAAAAACTCAAGCAACTTAATTTGAGAAAGTTGGAAGGATTAAAGGTGGTGAAGATAGACAGAGAAGCACTACCTCTTCTTGTGGAGTTAGAGCTTGAGATGCCTTCGGATGTTCAACACTTGAGGAAACTCTCACATCCCTTAAAACCACAGATCAAGAGAATTTGTGGTTGGTTTGCAGCCAGACGGAGGCCTTCATTATTGGAAAATAAAGCATCCTGCTTCTGTCACCTTCTCGTATCACAAGGGTAAAAGGAGGTACTTGCAAGACTACAAGCTGTGTAGCTTGGACTTGTTGAAGCGTCTAAAAGAACAACCTGGTTCATCAGTGATGTCTAGTCATGCAGATACACCACTATAACCCAGTTTGTTGAAAAGTTTCTTTAACTATGATCATATATGCTATCTTTTCTTCTTCCTTTCTCTTTCATTTTTCTTTTCTCTCGTTTGTCTTTTGGCTGAACCCCATTTGAGTACTCCCTCTTTTAATTTTTTTTTCCCACTTCATTTTTTACCTTATGAAAACAAACAATAAACCAAATTAGGAAGCGTTCAAATATTTGTATAAACACTTGGCATTTTATTTTAACAAACCCTTATATTTGGCTCTGATGTGTTCATAAAGTTGACTAGAAATTGGTTTTGGGTCCTTTTTTTTTTCTACCAGCCTACCAGGCGTGTTCAGCTCAATGCCTGAATACCAGAAAGAGTTTAATAAGGTTGCCATGAAACTAATGCAGGGTATACAATTTCACTGGTTAAAAGAGGTCAGTTTTTGCTGGAATGGTCAAACGAGGTTAATTAATTATCGATCATATGATCAAACTGCAAAAGCACCGGAAATATAGATCTTCTAACTTGTTACTTAAGTCATGTGGTGAGGGTAAGAACTGATAGGCTATCAAACTAGTGACTACCGTGTCAAACACCAGAAAACAAAAAATTATTAATGTCCAATATCACAAGTTTGTAGCCCAGATCACAATGACAAAACCGTCAGTAAACTAACACCCAACGGAAACTACTCATTATATCACCAATGGTAAACTTACTGATATAGTTTTGTAAAATGTTATGAAATAAAACTTACTATTACTTTCTATTTTTATTTTTGTTTCTTCTAATAATTTTTTCAAGAAATACTTGGTCTGTCTTGGCTTTCAACCCGTAATCATAAGCGTTTCCAACAAATCTGTCATTACTTTCAGTAATGCGCCTTTGTCTTTTCATCTGTGCTACTGTGTCTTCAGCAACCAAAAAAGATGGACCAAAAAAGATTTAGGCCTTCTGTATAATCCTATCTGTTTCAAACAAGTTGATTGTTCTTTTAGTATGTTATATTCATTGGTTCTTTTTATATGTGGACGCTGCATTAGTAAATCTATGCCTATGGTGAAAATATCAAAATTTCAGAAATAAGATGGGTGTGTCTTGTTCTATAGTGATACTCTAATAAAAATCGATTATTACCAAAACATTAATACATGTCAGTGCAAGTCAAATCACTCTTATTTCTACTTTCAATTCCGACAGTCACCATAGAATTACCCTAAAAGTGGAATAAAAGACTGAAAACTTTCAGTAAATATAGTGGAGATTGTCCTAGCTAAACTGCACATTATACAGTTTTCTTTGAGTTCTGTTTATCCCCGTATATGTCTGTCAAGTCAAAGTATAAGAAAATAGTACAAAGAGATAAATAAGTTGTTTGAAAGAACGGTTAGAACCACTAGTTACAATTATAAATAATGTAAAACTCTCATAAATTACAGTAAAAAGTAAAAAGTTACTACAATATAAAACTCTTACATGCTACAGTTTTCAAATCAAAACTGTTGGTTCCAACCGTTCTTCTTAACGGCTTAAAAGTAAAGATCTAAAAGAACACAGTTCCATTTCAAAACTGCTGCCATTTTCCACAATCAATCATCAAGACATTTAAATGGGTAATCTAAATGATATTGATGGTACAAACCAGATAAAGTTTCCTCAAAGGAACAAAATGCAAATGCAATGCAACCAAGAGAAGAAATCATTGAGCAATAAACATCACTTTTAATATGTTCATGAAAAAAAAAAATAGCTAATATCTTTGTTTTAATTTGTGTAAGAAAATGACTCTAACACTTGGGTCAGTGACAAACTCTTATTTGTTCTAACAATTAGATGTTTCTGCATATATGGCATTTATCATCAATAATACAACCTTTTCAGGCCAAGTCTAGCACTAGAACAAAATGAGATATACAAACAAACTGAAAAAATCGGTTCAACAAAGTTTCCGAGGAAGTAACTACCCAGAATTTGAGACAAAGGCTCACTCTTGTAGACGTGCTAACAAGTCCGACTCGCCCAGCTTGTAAACATCATAAATATTTCCTTCCCGTCTATACCAGAAGCTAACAAAGGGAACATGCTTGATTTTCCAATAATCTGGACCAACTTCTGGTTGCATACCAGAAACAAATTCCTTTGGCACGTCTACAATTTCAAGATGTTTGAGGTTTTTTAAGTATTGGATATCCGAGGGCACCTCCTTCAACAGCTCACTAGGCCCAATTACTAGCTTTTCAAGAAGGGGTAGTGCCCCTTTGTCTATTCTTACCACCTTTAATCCTTCCAACTTTCTTAATCTAAGCTCCTTGAGTCTCTGAAAACCGCCTTCCTCAAAATGAAGTTCCTCTCCATCATATGCTTGGTAGAGATTAAGACACACTAAATTTGGCAAACTTTTGAGACATTTCAAAGGCTCACTTGTTAATCTCGAGAAACTTAAGTCCAATGTACATAGGTTTGGTTTCAGAATCCAATCGGGCAACTTTTCTAAACGGCCCTTCAAGAAGAGAGACCTTAGAAAAGGTGGAGCAGAGGCAATGTGTTGTAGATCCAGAATTTCATCTTCACTAATTGAGGCTAAATACAGTTTTTCAAGATGGTTCATCTTCTCGATGGCGGTGCAGAGAGACTTCCCGATTTCTGCAGTCAACTTTGAAATGCCTAACCACCTTAGTTGCCTCAATCTCTCCAACTCTTTCACAAGACCAATTCCAGCAGGGTAAGCTTCCACCAATATGAGTGTCTGTAAGTCTTCCAAGCGTCCAACTCCATCAGGCATCCTTACTCCACCCAATGAGTTCAAACCATATTCAAGTCTGAATTTGTAAGAATTAGTGAAAAGATGTCTCAGGTTTCGAAGCTTGTTAATCTCAATTGGCAGCTCACGCACTGAGGTATGTCCAAGATCTAATGTCTCTAGGTTTTGTAACCTACCAATAGATTTTGGAAGCACCTTCAAGTTTGTATCCTTTAAACTTAAATACTTCAAGTGGAACAAATTCCCCACTTCTTTTGGGAGATCATCAAGAGGAGCATTTTCGAAGTCTAATACCTTCAAAAGTTTAAATCTTTCAAATAAAGAAATGACGAAAGACTTGGTCAATCCATTGATGTTGAAAAGAAAAATAGAGCGAACTCCAGAATCTTGAATTGTTTCCAAAACATTTTCTATGCTATTGCATATTGTTAGACGGCGATAATTCCCTCTAAGTCTTGACTTCTTTTCGTATAAAACTTGACAGTAGCACCATTCATCCGCCTTTGAGAGAATGATTTCACGCATCAAATGATGGACACGACACCATCTATCAACTCTATCAAGAAATTCAAATGAAACCAAGTTTCTATGGATCAGCTCAGTCAAGTATTCTTCAGCAACCTGCTCTAAGGTCTTGTCTCCTTTTTCTTTAACAAAACCCTCAGCAACCCACAACCTATACAGCGTGTTCTCGTGAATCGAGTAGTCTTCAGGAATGATCCCAAAATACAAGAAGCAAGATTTGAGGTGGTAAGGCAGATCATCAAAACTAAGAGACAGTATCTTAGAAATACTACTAAGCTGAGGGTTCATTTCGAACTCAAAGCTCAGATTATCAAGCACTTTTCGCCATGCAGGTTCGACTCTCTCTTTGGTCGACAGTAAACCAGCTATCGCCGCAATAACAAGCGGTAAACCTTGACACTTGCTGACAATTTCGCGAGACAATGTCTCTCGAGCTCGGACCGAAACGCCTTCTTGCAAAACAATTCCCAAGCCAGCTCCGGAGGCCAAGTTTCTAGCTCTTTAACAAGGTCATATGAAGATTCTTTGCAATAATTAGCAATCCTAAGGTTACGTGTTGTGATAATTATCCTACTTGATTTGTTATTAGCAGGCAAAGCATGTCTAATTACTTCCCAAAACTCTGCTTGCCAAATATCATCAAACACAACAACGTACCTCTTGGTCTGCAGATATTCCCTCAGAGGACTAATTATCTCCTGAATCACGTCGATTTCTTCGCCGAAGGGTTCTTCGGTCGGGCAAATCTGCCGTATCAAGCTCCTGAGAAGGTTTCTGATGCTGTAAGATTCAGACACAGTGATCCAAGCGTGGCAATCGAAGTGCTCCTTCACCGCAGAATCGTCGTAAACCCTCTTCACGAGCGTCGTCTTCCCGATTCCGCCTTCGCCGACGAGCGAAATCGTCGATCGCGCCGATTTTCCCTGGATCAAACTGTTAATGAGTTCCCGCGAAATCGATTCGATTCCGACGAGCTCTTCTTCCTCGACAAAAAAAGATCCCAAGCGAGGATCGCACCCTTCGAAATTCGGCCATTTTACAGTATTTTCACTTTGTTGTCCCAATGGTCGCAATCCATATCTCTCACCTCTGTCCTTGATTCTGCTCAAACACTCGTTTATTCCACGAATCTCCGCAGCTACGTCCCATCTAGGTTTCAGAGCTCTGATCAAGAAACCTGCTTCGAAAAGGAAGCCGACAAATCCTCTCCGACGTCCTCGACGTCGTTTCGCCACACGGTGAAGGTACTCGTCAATGGTGTCTTCGATGCGATCCGCGAGCTCTCTAACTTGTTTCATCCATATTTTCACAGCAGAGCTTGCTTCCCCTCTCTTAGACCTTGAATCTGCATCCTTCAAGAAGCATTGAATGATCTCCAGCTCGTCTTTCAGATTGTTGACTTCTCCGTGGACTCCCTTGATCAACTTTGCTTCTTTGATCAGCAGATCAAGCAATTTGTCAATCACTGGTGTCAGTACAGTCTCTGCCATTTCTTCACGATCTGGTTTTGGATTTTTTATGGTGAATAATTTGCAATGGGCAATGGTGATGAGCAGCACAGAAATGGTTTTCCAACGCAAATATCAGCAATATAATATGTGTTAAAATCTAGATATTTCTAAAAATTTTTACAAAATATTCAAAAAAAGGTCGGGGAAAGTATTATTTGTGATTCTTATTGAAAGCCCTATGTGATGTTAGATATGGACATGTGTACTGTAGTTTTGCTAGTTTCAATTATTCTCCTTTACGAAACACATGAAGACAAGGTACAATTTCATTGTATGTTTGATAATGGTTCTTATCATATAATTTTTATCATAAATTTAATTATAAATTGTGTAAAATTTTTACATGTTATAGTAACAATTAAAAAAATTACTATAGTGTAAAACTCGTACATGTTACAGTAAAAGTTGTTCTCATCACCGGTTTTCATCATCCTTCCAAACAACCTATAAATGAGTCAATTTGTTGAAGATTATTCTGTTTTGAGTTTTGACTCTATGAGTTTAAGAATTAATCAAAGTTCTTAAAGATATACCTCAAATTTGGCTAAGTGGTGGGAACCATCAAAGTTCTTATAGATATAAATTCCTTGTAGTTCTCAACTAGGACGAGTCCAGAAGTACATGATGAAGACATTAAAATACACATTTCTTAAATATAAAACCATTATTTTGCATTTTTATTTGTCATAAAATCCCTTAATAAAGCATTTGTGTGTCAATCAATTTGCCTGAAAATATGTTCAATTATGTGTTTTTAATGTGTTTTTATGTTAAATTGTATTTTTAATAATTTTTAAAGTCATTTTTGTGTACTAAAAAAATTAAGAGTAACTTGTTCAGCAAGTCCTTGAACTTTTTAAAATGTGACTCGTTAGTCCTTTTTTTAAGCTCTGTTGACCCTGAACTCGAAATAAAGGTGCAAAAGGACTTACATAACTAACAAACGTCATTTTCGCAATCACGTGACCGTCATGTGACCATCATTGATTTTGAAAAGACTAAAACATGTTTAAATAAATCTATTATCATTTAAGAAAACTATAAAAAAATAAATAAATGAAATATCATCTTCCCTAGCTATAGCAAACTTTTTACCCCATCCTTGCAGAAGCTAGTGGAGGAGACTCAAGAACTCGAACTGCTTGGCATTGTCGGTAACAAAGTATGCGGGATCCCAAATCGGTAAATGATGTTTTTTCATATGAAGCTAGTGCATTTGGCCTCAGCCATATTGGTGCATGGCTCTATTTCTACCCACTTTGTGAGGTAGTCGATAGCCACAATACAATTCTTAAATTGAGACCGAGCTTGAATGAGGGGTCTGATAACGTCAATGGCCCACTTAGTAAAAGGCCACGTCGATGTTACTGAGGTGAGCAGTTCGATTTAGTGTCTAGACACCCTTGCAAACTGCTAGTATTTAAGACATTTTTGTGTAAAGTCCTTATAGTCCTGTTCCATGGTTGACCAGTAGTATCCTTGCTGAAGACATTTTTAGGCCAAGGACCGCCTCCTAAAGTGATTACCACATAGCCTCTCGTGGATCTCCTTCATTAAATATTAAGCTTCTCCGGGCCCTAAGCACTTCAAACACGGTGTAGTGTAGCCTCGCCTATACAGCTTTTCGTCGATCATCGAATACCGGGCCGAGCTGTTGCGAATCTGGCATGTCTCTTCTTGGTTGCCGGGCAATTTGTCTGTGGTCAGGTATCAGATAATCGAGTCCATCTAGGTCGTCTCTTGCTCTTTGGCTATGCTTGCCACTTCTTTGTTGATACTCGACTCGACTAATCTTTTGATGAGGACCAACGTGAGCTCATTATCGCCCAAACCCAACGCCAACCGAGCAAGCGCATCGGCCTTGGAATTTTCAGATCTAGGCACCTACCTAAATAAGTAAGCTTTAAACTGCCCGAGCAACGCCTTAACCTCTTATAAATACGCGGTCATGGATTCTGTTCGGGCTTGGAACACCCCAGTAACCTAGACGACGAGCATGGAGTAGCTATGGATCATTATGCGGTCTACCCTGAGATCCTTAGCAATTCTATGTCCTGCCGAGAGGTATTCTGCCTCATTGTTGGAGGCCTTGAAGTTGAATCGAAGTGCGTAGATTGTCTTATATTCATCCAGGCTAGTTAGGACCAGTTCAGCATCCAAACCTTCAGCATAGGAGGATCCATCTACAAAGAGTTTCCATTCTGATCTGCCCAGAGGCGTGATCACCTCCGTTGCCGCTAGGGGTGTTTTGGTCTTCGACGGGGGCTTTCTTGGCAAGTGGTGTTCTTTGTTCAGCATCGGTGAACTCGGCAATGAAATTTGCCAGGGCTTGGGCCTTGATAGCTGTCCTCGAAACAAAATGAATATCATATTAACCAAGTTCAACCGACCATTTGGCCATCTGTCTTGACATTTTCGGACTCTAGAGGACTTGCCGGAGGGGGAACATCATTGGGACTCGGATAGTGTGGCCTTGAAAATATGGCTGTAGTTTCCAAGCCAAAGTGACAAGGGCAAATGTGAGTTTTTTGAGCAAAAGGTACCTCTCCTCGTCGCTTTAGAACACATGGCTTGTATAGTAGACGGGCTTCTGAACTCTGTCTTCTTCTCAGACGAGGATCAAGCTGACAGTCTTTTCCGACACGACAAGGTAGGTATACAAGACTTCTCCCAGCAAAGGTTTGAATAGGAGTAGGGGTGTGGCAAATACTTCTTTAAATTTTGAAAGGCTTCCTCACACTCCCTACTCCACTCAAGCCTTTCCTTGAATGCCTGAATAAATGGGTGGCACTTGTCGGTAGACTAGGAGACAATCCTAGAGAGGGCTACTACCATGCCAGTGAGCTTCTACACCTCCTTGACTGTTCGAGGTGACTACATGTCTATAACGGCTTAAGCTTTGGCTGGGATAACCTCGATTCCTCTCTGGTTGACTAGAAATCTGAGAAACTTGCCCGAGCTAACCCCAAACGTACATTTCGTCGGGTTAAGTTTCATCCCATATTGCTAGAAAATGTCGAAGCTCACTCAAAGATCGGCCATGTGGTCCGCTGCTTGGACAAATTTGACTAACACGTCGTCCAAATAAACTTCCATGGTTTTGCTGATCAGTCGGCCAAACATTTTGTTGATAAGTCGTTGATAGGTAGCCTCAGCATTCTTGAGAACGAAAGGCATGACTACATAGCAGTAAAGCCCTTGGACAGTGATGAAGGTGGTTTTTATTTGATCTTCCTAGGCCATTCGAATCTGATTATAGCCGGAGTAGGCATCCATGAAGCTTAGCAACTCATGCCTGGTGGTTGCATTCGCGAGCTGATCTATCCGGGATAGCGAAAAATAGTCCTTGGGATAGGCCTTATTTAGGTCAGCATAGTCTACACAAACCTGCCATTTTTTGCTTACCTTCTTAACAAGGACTACATTTGCCAACCACTCTGGATATTTTTACTTCTCAGATGAATCTAGCTTTTAAGAGCTTTTGGAGTTCTTCATTAATGACAGTGTACCTTTCTGGGTTGAAGGCCCTTCTCTTTTGAATTCCCAGCTTGTAGTCTAGTCGAACATTAAGCCGGTGACAGATAATGCTTGGATCGATGCCGGGCATATTCTCGTAGGACCATGCGAACACCTTCTGATACTCCGTGAGGAGCTTCTCTAGGTCAGCCTGGATCTCAGGTTTTAATTGAGAACCTAGTTGGACCATTCGGTCAGGATGTGCTGGGTCTAGGTTGAACGACACCAGATCTTCGACAGGGGTGGCTCTCATCTCGTCTTTAGGTAGTCGAGGGTCAAGGTCAGAGAGCATCTTAGGCACTGGCTCAGTCGAAAACTGTATTTCGTTGACCTTGTAAATGGCTGAGACATTTAGTTGCTGAGCTATTGCGGCCTTCACAGCATAGCAAGCTCGGGAATCCTTCTATTGTGAGCTGATTACTTCGACCCCATTGTTTGTTGGAAACTTCATGGCTAGGTGCTAGGTAGAGACCACAGCCTTCAATGCATTTAGCGTCGAATGGTCGATAATGATGTTGTATTGTGAGGGCTTGTCGACGATATGTGTCACCCGAGCAGCACCCTCACAGAAGGTGATTGGCAGGCCAACCTTCTAACTACTAAGACGCATTCACTAGTCAAACTGTAGAGTGGTGTCTGGACCAGGATAAAGGTAGCATTGTTGATCTTCAACTTGTCATATGCTTGCTTAAACACGATATCAGTCGAGCTACCATTGTCGATCAGCACACGCTGAACTATGTTGTTGGTGATGTGGAGCTCGCACACATGGGTGTCATTGTGTAGGCAGATTAGCTTATCTACCTCCTCCTCTATAACATGCTCGGACATGTTAATGAGCTTGCCCCTCTCAATCAGCTAGCTTCCCGGACTTAAACCTGCCGCCCACTTGATGTGTCCCTAGTAACTGGCCCTCCAAAGATTGTATGAACAATGTTCAGGGTTTCTGGGGCGTTCCCATTGTCATTAAGTGGGCGATTCTACACATCTTGGGCCGGTTAATTATTTCTTCCAACTGTAGAGCCCGGGGTTAAGACTCGCTCTACGAATTCCCACAAATGCCCTTCTCGTACCAACCTCTTGATTTGGTCCTTGAGCTAGATACAGTCACAGGTGTTATGTCTTACGTCTTTGTGAAAGTTGCAGTACTTATTTTGGTCTCGTTTTACCTTGCTGCTCTTAAGCTTAGGCAGATCGACCAGCAGCTTCCTTTCGCTCACCTGGATAAGTACTTCACCAATGCTCGCTACCAGGTGCATATAGCTTTGGAATTTCTCGATCGACACTTTCGGCTTATCGGTCTTTTTGTCCTTCTTTCGCTTCTTGTTTTGCTTAACGCTTGACTACTTGGGCACTATCTTCTATTTCTTTTCCTTCTTAGTGCCGTTGTTGTTGCCTTCTTCCTAGCGGCTCTTCATGTATTCAGCCGCATCAGTATACCTTTGCGCGTAATTGAGCATCTAAGAAAATATGCTCGGCTGCTCGAAGGCCAAGACCCCCTATGAAGGCATGCTTTAGGATCTTGTCTTCGATGTGCTTAACCTCGAGCGCTGCTCGAGTAAACCGATTAATATAATCTCTGATGTTTCCATCCCCCTGCTTAACCGCATAGAGGTAAGTTATTTCTTTTCTTCTCATCTTTGTTATTGAGAAGGCAGCAGAAAAAGCATCATAGAGCTGGCATAAAGAAGTGATTGAAGCTAGTTCCAAGTGCTGAAACCATTGTCGAGCTGGTCCGGTCAGGATTAAGGAAAAGGCTTTACACATGGCTGCGTTGTTGGCTGTAAAAGCATGTGTCTTTGGCACAATTTGACATGCTCGTTAGCGTTAGTAGTCCCATCATAGGCCTTGATTTGCGGGACTTATTTTGGTGGCATAGAGGCTCGCATGATGACATCGACAAATGGCAGATCTAAGGCTCCGACGTCATCTAAACTGAAATGATTGTTGTAAATTTCACCAATTTGGCATTGCAACTCCCGGAGCTGATGACTATTGGTATCTTAGGGCAATTTCACCCTATAGGGTGCTCCGCCCTCAACCCTGTCACCAACCTCGGGATGGCGACCCTGTTGAGCTCCCCCTTGGCGTCTAAGCTTATAAAAAACGGAAGCTCGAGGCCTTGGGGTGATGGAGCCCGCGCCTACTGCGGCCAAGGCGGCCTTCTCAGACAAGCCTGTTGTTAGCCAACATGCCATGTGTGGATCTTCTGGAGCACTCAGAGTTAGCTTCACTGAGGTCGGCGTCACCTTGTCCTACTCGACCCCTAGCCTGGTCAGCCGATGTTGGGGGAAGGAGGCTTGGAGCTGGTTGGCGCTGTGCTTACTGTGCGAGCTACTATGTGAGTGTCTGAACAACATTTGTTACTTCTTGGATAAGGTCTTGGGCAAATGGGTCATGTACTTGCTTGGCCCTTGCCGTGCTTTCCTGACCACCAGAACGGGATCTCGTAGCTCGGGGGTGGCCTCTGGGCTTGGCCAGGTTTTGGTTCCAGTTTTGGGCTTTTCCCTTCCTGTCGGGCACCCTCGTCCTAGGTATTACCTTATGTCACCATCTTTAGATCACGAGCCGGGTTGCTGTTAATGGTTTCAAGTGAAGGCGTAGGCGTCTTCTTTCTAGCGCCAAAATGTTGATGCTTATCGTAATATGGCGATGAATCAACACCATGTGCAGCTGCTTACTGTGGACAGCTCTTTTCTGCTTGACTCTGTCTACTCAGACATACCTGCAACAAAAGGAGGGACGCTTCGGAGGTGAAGAGAAAACAGGTGAGGCAACAAACAAGGGCTTTCCGACGCTCAAGGCAGGTGTTGCTCGACAAAGAACGGGAACTAGTTAGGTGAGAAGGAGCATGCTTGCCTAAATGCAATAAATGCACTCTATTTATAGGTTGCTACTCGAACTGGGTGTTAGGTAGGTTTTGCCCATAACCTGTGTGTCACATCAAGGCATGTCAAAACGCAGAAGACAACTGCTGTGCCCTCCACCGTAGGATTGAGTTAGGTAAGTTTTGTCCATTACCCGTGTGTCACATCAAGGCATGTCAAAAGGCAGAAGACAACTGTTGTGCCCTCCACTGGTGAATTGGTTCCCATCTAACAGTGAGTTGTCTGCCATCTATTGACCAATGATAGCGAGTAGCAGCCCACTTGCAAGTATAAAGAAATTTGACCCAAGCTGGTGTTTAACCCGAGATAGAGACCATTCATGCTGCGACCCAGAGGGCCCTGAAAAGTACCTTGGAGAGACGATCCGAGCTTATCGGGATTGGTTATTCATACCCAATAGCTCCTCTGCGGTGGCGCTGAGCTCACCCCCAACATCGTTGGTGAATTTTTGTATTTACAAGGTATTATAGTATTACTAGAATAATATTGTATTTTCTAGTTGCTGGTGGTCTAGCGAAGTCACCAATAAATTTTGGTATTTATATAGTAATACAATATTTACCAAAGTAACACTGTATTTCCTAATGGTGATGGTCCAGCGAAGTCGTCGATGAATTTTTATATTACACAGTGATATAGTATCACTCATTTCCTAGCAACCGATGATCCGATAAAGTCATTGGTGAATTTTTGTATTCACACGGTAATGTTATATTTCTCAGCCACGCGATAATGTCCATATGGAAGGCTGTGGGAGATAAAGAGGAGAAAGAGGTGGAGATATTTTCAGGTTTTTGTTATCAATTTCTCATGAGATATTACTTAATTTTTCATGATATGCTATTTATTATACTTTTTAAAAATATATGACATTATTTACTTACTTTTGAGCAAAATCTGTTATTTTGCTCTTCCTTCATTTTTTTTCTTATCTTGTTAGAGAAATTCTACTTAACCCCATGTGGTTATATAACCTTGCTACTAACAAAACAGAGAGATCTAGTCTAAAAAAATACACTACATATTAGACTAGGTCTATAATTTTATAAATAACAGGATTATAACCCTATAGGGATAAAAAAGATTTTTCATATTGTTATTTTTACTTTTGTTCTTGGTTTTGCATCTTCTAGTCCTTTATGTGTGCCTTTTCATTTTAATATGCTTTTTTCGTTTGATGTTTTACGTTCTTGTTTTATATGATATGTGTTTGGTGGTGTCTTAAAAATAAGTAAAAATGTTTTGTTTTAAAAAATAAGAATTTTTAAAAATTGTGTTGAGACTGTTTTTAAAATTTTTACCTCATTTAACATGTAAAAACATTTTTAAAAACTTCCGAAACAATACCAAAAAGAATTTATGTTTTTATTTTTTTATTTTTTCAAATCTTAGTGGAGAGGTTTGAACTTTATTTGTCAACTTTTATTTGCCGTTGTTTTCATCTTTTTTTCGGTTCGAGGAGGATGGCGGTGGTCTGAGGGTTATAAAAGAGAGGAAATTTTTGTAATTAAATTTTTTTTTTCAAATTCTTTCTTGGTTTTAAGTTTCTTTTTCCTTTAATGTTGTTTTATTTTATTCTCGTTTTACCTTTCTTTTTTTGGAATAATGCAGTCGTTTACCAGTTGCTGTTTACAGTGTTCATCATTTTTATCCTTTCTTGTCGTTGTCTGCTAACGTTCACAACTTTGCATTTTGTTGTCGTTTTCATGTGTTTGTGATTTGCAATTGTTTTCTTTTTAATTTAGATTAATTATGAAAATTTCTCTATAACTATAGCTATTATAACACTATGTCTTTCAAATTTCAAAACACAATACCTGTTCTTTATGCAGTATGAATAGTTAATAAAAACGGTTCTTTTGTTAGAATTTTAACGAAAAAATTGACAAATAATTTTAAAATTATGGAATATTTTCGTAATTCTACTTATAAAAAACAAAAAAAAATAGAGAGATAAATACTTTTTAGATCTCTTTTTCTTAGGGCCAGAATTTTCTTTATAATTTTATTTATTTTTCACACCTAAAAGGTATTTTGAAAGTTAAAAGTTATAAATATTAGTAAAAACTTTCAAAATATGAAAAAAAAAATGGTATTAATATTATCATAGTTTTTTCTCTTTGAACAATTTGGGTTATATTTTGTCATAGTGAATGTATTTGTGTTATAATTTTTTTATATTTCACTAGTGTCTATAACTTTTAAAATTTTAAAATACTTTGTGTGTGAAAAAAATTAATAAATTTTTTTTAACAATTTTGACATATCGAAAAAAGAATGATCCAAATGTGTTATAGTTTTAATTGATTTTTTTTGTTTTTAATAAGTAAGAAAGATTATTTTTATTATAGTTTTTATTTTAATGGTTATCTTAATAAGCAAAATTACCAAATACTTGTCATCTCCAAAATATTACTGATTTTAAATTTAGTTGTCAACTTTAGGTTAAAATTCTAACACAAGAACTATTTTTTATTAATGGTTAAAGAAATGTTATGTCTTAAAATTGGAGAACACAGTTAGGAAAATTTTTTGTAATTAATCCTTTTAATTTTTTGATACATGATGTGGAACGATTAGGGGTTTGCTGCAATTTTTCTGTCAGGTATCCCTCTCTCTCCGTGTTTCATTTTAGGTTTTCTTTTTTCCTCTTTTTTTATTGCGTTTTACCTTTTAAAAATAATAATAACAACAGTAATACTAACAATAATAAACACTGTCACTTCTACCAACAAAAAAAAAAAAAAAAGAATCCTATTAAGCTAATTTCTCTTTTATTATTTTTTTTTTGTCCCGTTTTGAAGCTGGTTTCATCAACAAAACTTCACAAAATCTGAGTCACTTCCACCAACAATAATATAGTCGTGTTTGAAAATAAATTGAATTATTTACTTAAACAAAGAAGCACAGAGAAACACTGTAAGTCTTTCGCAGCACAGAATCCCGTGTGTCTCAACAAAAGATAAAATACACAAGGAACAAATAAAAGAAGAAGAAAAAGAAAGTCGTAAACTTTACAATTATTTGGCAATCAAACCAAGTACCAAACCCACTAATCATAATCGTCAACAGCAAGCCAGTCACTCGACTCCTCACCTTCCGAGTCTTTCTCCTTGGACTGGCCAGCTTTTTGCTTGCCACTTTGAGCCTCTAGACTTCCACTTAGCTGAACCCAATCATTTGATTCGCCAGGCGGAGAGGTTCTGGCGTCCTGAGCTCTCCTACCGCCCTGTAATCGCCGAGAGAGTTCACTGTCATCGTCCTCCAGATCACTAAATGAGATATCATCTTCAGTTTCAAACTTTACATCGGCAGCCGAAGAGTTGCCCGAGTCATCAACTGCCTTGTCCAAGCACTGCTCGGTACTGGCTTTATCTGAAACTTCAAACTTCAATGCGTCGTGTTCCAAAGACGGATTGTTGTGCCCTTGCGGCTTGCTGACTTGGATATGGTCCTGAGACGAACTAAGAGGCGTGTAGTTCTCAGAAACCTCTTTTTGTGCATCTCTGTTGTTCTGAAGCTTCTGCAGAAGGACATTTCTTGCTTCAACAATCTGATAGAGAGAGACAGAGAGAGCTTTAAAAAGAATTGTTCACGAGAGACCTTTCCAAGAAAGCTGCAAGCTGGAATCAAAGTAATAATATACACACATTGTTTCCAGCCACAAATGAATAAGTATTAGGAGAATTCTTTGGGAAAAAAATGAAGGAAAAAAAAAAGAAAAATCACTGCACATGAATATATCATATTAAGGAAATAAACTAACAGTTTAAGAAAACGTGATGAAAACTGATGGTTCAGAACTATGACTACTAGAAGAGGGTTCTCTTTTAACCCTGACAGAGAATTCTTCCAAGTATTAAGTACAATATAAAAGATCAGCCACCAAAAAAAAAAAGTACAATGGAAAAGTGTTGTAATCTTTGGGTCAGTAGGACGTCCTCTTACGGATAGTGCATATTTCTAACTATTAGATCTAGTCAAAATCACATGAAAATGAGGGGGAAAAAAAAGAGAATGCAAAACAGATAATTTTTGATATAGATGTGACTGCTGAAAAATAGAGAAGTACCGGTAATTCATTTGTTCAAGCCCTATAGTAGAAATCTCTAAAGTCCTTATTCCACTCTTTCAACAAATATCAGGAAAAGAATGTGACAACTCTTCACTGATAGTAAAAACAAACAGGTTAGTACCCAAATAAGCCTTCCTCATACCTTGTCAGCTTTTGAGCTGAGGAAAAGTCATAGCTGAAAATCTACAATGTATTGTCATCTTGTGGACGAAGAGATAACACATTTCTGTCGTCCAGTTTTGAGTTGAAACTTGAAAGAACAAACAAAAGAACACAAGTACATGGGGAGACCTGGAGAGGTAATCTAATGGGCTTGATACGGCATGCGACTAGACCAATAACCAGAAATACTAAATATTAGTAAAATCAATCCCAAACTAAGATTGCCACAACAAGATCCAGTAAAACTCATCGTGTAGACAAAAAAAAAAGAGGGAAAAGAACGAGACAAAATGTAGAGACAAATATCTTACCTCTGGAGTTGATAGGAGTTCCAAATCATGCCCACTTAGTCTAGGAACCAGCAATATAAAATAGATCATCCAAAATACTTCTTCTCTCATGGAACTGCAAAGTTTTAGCCTTAGTGTAGCAAAGTCAGGAATCAATTGTTCAACAGTTGCGGCATGTTCTCTCTGTACATCAGACATGCTGAATTCTGCAGGAGAAGAACCACATAATTAAAAACCTAATCATTGTTGTAAATCATATTATTAAAAAAATAACCATTTCTTTTAGTGGGGATAGATAAATTAGCAAGTCTTTATCTCGCAGTTTCTTAAATGCAAAGGGAAATTATTAAACATCTATGATATTTATCTAGTATCCAAATTTCTTAGACACTAGTCCAACTTTATTTACGGTGACAGAGAGAAAACTAATGCAATACTGCAGGCGTAACAGATAAATTAAGACAACAAAGGGCACTTAGATTTGCACACAAACATAACCGAAGTATTATATTAAAGCACCACTGCTTCAAAGGCTCCTGCATTTTGTTGATTAACCCAGGAGCTCAACAGTCCATGATTTTAAGAAGCAAACTCAAACTTTAAAAACAACCTAGAAGTGTCATTTGCATAACTCCCATCTATTATAAAAACCAAGAACGCAAGACGCATATAAAGACAAACAAGAACTTTGGCGTACTCGTAAAAGCAAAAATTCCTACAAAGGCCAAGAGATAATTCAGTGACAGTTATGAAGATCCAAATGATTGCAAAACCCAGCCTAGAGACAATACGTGAAATGTAGTGGAACTTATTAATCGCAACAGTAATGCCCATCATCAGTTACCTCATCACTGAGGGGGAAAAAATTCCTCTCTTTTTTGGAGGGCCTAAGACATTAAATGGTAGTGTTGAAAAACAAGGTACGTTAGAACATCCAGAACTCTGGGAGCCACCTTTTAAGACCTATACTGGACTAGCGAGTAGAACCAAAAAAAGAGAGCAAATTAGGGAAGTAACCTCCTCAACTCGGTGTTTTTAGTTTAATAATGGAAGAAAGTGACAACAGAATTTTTGTAGCGTTCAACAAAAGGTACAAATCCTTATTCCCCTCTAATGAGGCGGCATTCGTCTAGATTTCTCAACAACAATGTGTTCTTCTTTTCTTAGTTCCCAAACTTATGGAATCTTTACTTATAATGGGAGTCAATTGCTGGTTTAGTTCTCCATTTTATCTTTAAATGGAAGTTTGGACTGAGTGAGGTTTAAATAAACGCATAAATGACATCTTCTGTGACTCCGATTCCGCTCCTAAAACTCAAACAAACAATTTATCTAAATTCTGAATCCTCTTCACACATTAATTTACTTCGTTTTCACTATCAACCCAGATAGAGGAAAAGACTAAAACAAAAACTGTTCATTTTAGCCTTCACTTCCAAAGCACGAACTTTAAGCAGCATTGCATTCAATATGAGGGAAAGATTACAATAAAAGGGAAAACTTTTGGGGCTTTAATAAACATTGTTACTTCCAAGGCACTAACTTCAATAAACGTTGCATAAAGATTTTAAGATAACCAAAATGAATTTCTATTTTAAAGGTGAATTATAGCAGATGATTACCATGATCGAGTCGTAAAGGAAAATCAGTCCAACATTCTGGTCGCTTTGAAATCTCAGCCACGAACTGAAGAACCTCATCGGTAATCCCTAGAACACCATCTTCATCGTCACCATCATCTTCTTCTTCTTCAATTGGCGATTTGTCCTGAAACTGCAAAAAGCCGGAAGCAAACCTGGAAATCTCACTGACCGCTCTGTTGCTATTACTGGAGAGAAGCGTCAGGCCGCTCTTGAAGCTCCCGCCGATCTCGGCCAGATCGTTCCGAATTCCGACCAAAGCCTCCGACTCTGCCTCCAATTCCTGGCAATCATCGGAACTGGTGGTCGGAGGAGGAGGAGGAGGAGGAGCCAGAAACGCCGCCACGCCGCGGAGTTGGCGGCCGATGGTCTGCCCGATCGCCGACAAGTCCTCCTTCACGCCGCCGGCGGCGGGACTGTTCGGCGGCGACGTTAACGTGGACTCTTGTGGATCGTCCGATTGAAGCGATTTGAAGAGCCAAGACATTTCTGGTAATTCCTTGGCTCTTTTTTCTCAATTTTTATTATTTTATTTTTTCCTATTTAGGGGTTTGGGAATCTGAGAAACTTATAGAAGATTACATGAGAGAAAATCGGATTCTGATTTTTAAAAAAATGACAAATTTTCTTGAAATTTTTTCCCCTTTATCAAAGGAGGGAGAAGAAGGAGAACAATATATCCAGAAATAATAACTTTTTTTTATTAGTTTATTTCTGCCGTATGCTTCGTTTTCTCTCAATTCTCAAATTCTACTTTGGGTTTATGCTTTATGCTTTGTTTTGGTTTCTTTCTTTTATTGTCTTTATTGTGGTTGTTTTATTGATCATGGTACGTTGGATGTAACTTTTTTTTTTTTGAAAAAAAAAAAAGAAAAGATTGTGAAGAGAAAAGTAGCTGGCCACGTCAGCTATTTCTATATTTTTCTTTGGAGATTCACATTCCTATATTGTAATTGGTGAAAGTAACCCATGGGTTGACTTACGTTGCATTATTAATTAGGGATAATTATCTTTTTATACTTTGTTTTAGGTTTTATTTAAAAAATATGCCTTGTAGTTTTTGATCTCATTAAATTTATACATTTAAATTAGATACACATAAATCTATATCTTATAAAGCCAATTATTAATTTTAACTTTTAAAATGACTAAATTATTTTTATGTAAAAAAAAGAAAACAAAAAATTTTAGAAGAAAACAAAAAGGAAAACACACAAAAAAAACCCCATTTTTTTAAAAAGTTTTTTGGACATTTTCTAAGCCAAAACCCTTAGTTTAAAGCTTTTAAGTTTTCTTAGTTTTCTATTTGAGGGTATTTTGGGCTTTTTTGATCAAAATTGAAGATTGACCAAGCAAAATTATAAATTTATGTATTAAATCTAATATAAGGTTATATATTTTATGAGATTAAAACCTAAAGATATAATGTTTGAATAAAATTGTGCTACAAAAAAGTAAATATCCCATAACTATGCTAAGAAACGTATCCGATTAGTGGTGTTGGCCTAGCTGTCTCCTATATTAAACTCGATTCCCTTAGCCTACAATAAGATTGAAATTATACCTCTTAAGCCTGCCAAATAAGGTTTTGGAACAGGTTAGTTTTTTTTTTTTTTTTTACTGTTTTACCTGTAATCTTAATAGGTGTTTGGGAGTGGTGGGAACTACTCAGTTCCCACCACAAACTCAGTTATGAACAGTAAAAAGTTTCTACATGCTACAGTAACAAAAATAAATTAAAAAAATTGCTACAGTGTAAAACTCTCACATGCTACAGTAAAAGTGGTTCTCACCACTGGTTCCCACCATCCTTCCAAACACCCACTTAGTAAATTCGTGCAATAGACGCGGCATGAGGATACACCAATTCCTTTTCCCTTATCCAAAACGACGTCATGTACTTTTTCCCTTAGAGCAAAAGGACAAATAATTAAAAAAAATTTCTCTAAAGAAATCTCTATTTCAATTTTGAAAAATTATGAGTTATTATTGTAAGAGGGTGTTTGAAAGGGTGGTGGAAACCGTTGGTTAGAATCATTTTTACTGTAACATGTAAGAGCTTTATACTGTAACAATTTTTTTTATTGTTACTGTAGCATGTGAGAGCTTTACACCGTTCATAACTAAGTTTGTGGTGAGACTCGGCCAAACACCGTGGAATTTGAACAAGTCCAAACTTTTAACCATTGACATAATTAGTCCATCTTTTAAGAATTTGAACACTCAAAACCTCAAACTAAAGTTTTTAAAGGTGAAATCGAAAATTGAAGCATTTTTTCTAATCGAGGCAAGATATCGAGGCAAGATGTAAGCCTAAAAATAGCAATTCAAGTCTTAAGCCCTTAAGATCGATAATTGTGATATCCATCATCATCATCATCATCACTCTTCTTCTTCTTCTTCTTCTACAAGAGATATTCTTTTGCTATCAGACCATGTTCTTGTTTGGCATCAGACCATGTTCTAGTGACTAGGTATTCAAGTTTGATGTTTTCAATCTGACATGTTGGGCGTCTATAGACACCTCCTATTCTATTTTTCACACACTCTTTCTTAAACCACCATTCGTCCTACTTGTTACACCCCTCTTAAAATACTAAAAAGTCCCTATACTAAATTATGGTATACTGACAACCTTTCTCCTTTCCACCTTAACCCCAATGTGATACGCCCTTCAATGCTTTTAGCACCTAACATCTAGTGAGTATACAAATTGTAAAAGAGGAAGTCGGAGTGGATATGCTCGGGGACCATATGTATAAACCAACCATGTTATTTTGGATACTTTTGATAGCTCCAAAAACAATTCCAAACCAATTCACCAATTCATGATTATAAGTAAGGTAGTTCACTCAATTTGAAAAATTGACATTTGCAATGCCGTTCTCATCAGCAAATTCCAGAATAACCAAATATGTGAATCTAGGACAAAGCCGGAAAAACCAAAATTAGAAAACAAAATGCACAAATCAAACTTGATGTCTCATTGCATAAATGTGTGTCAACAATAACGTAGAACAAATAATTTTTCTATCATTTATAAGGACCTTATAAACACCAACAACGAGGGAGGAAAAAAGGAAAGAAAAACATAACGCAAAAAAAAAAAAAAAAGAAAAAAAAAAAAGAAGATATATGATGACAAGATTTCCTGCTTAAGAATAACAAGAATAAAGCAGGGTCTGGTCTAAAAAGAATTTCTGTAGTCTCAAAAGCATCAATACGAACCTTCAAATTATCAAATAATTGCTAGTCCTCCCTCGATGGTTATTTATTTAGAAAGAATCTCAATCCTAGCTAACTGCACATACACAAGATATGGTACACTATTGTCTCTTCTCTTCTTCCAATTTCCCAATTCTGGCCAATCTGCCGATCTTTTTCATTCCTCATGATTCTCAATAAAGAAAGTATGCTTCAGGGAAACCATTAAATAAGGCCAGTATACGGATTGTATGCTTGAACTGGCATACCTGAGCCGTAGGGATGGATGGTGGCTCCATAAGGGTTTCCAAAAGGATTTGCAGATTGTTGTGGTTGTTGAGGACCCATCATCATCATTTGCTGTTGTTGCTGCAACAAAAGAGCATGCTGCTGGTTGGCCATGGCAGCCATTTGCACGGAATGTGGTGCGGCCACCGCACTGGAGGCAAAAAATGGATCATGTACCGGCCGTTGCATCATGGGACCAGCCACTGGAGTGGGCTCCCAAGGATTGTAGCTCACATTCTGGCTGTTTCTTCTGATCGCGTCGTCATATAGGCTGTCCAATGTAAGTTTGTCCAATCCTCCCGCCTGGCATAATCAGCAGTAATCCCTCAATATTAAAATCTAGTATTTGTCTTAAGTAGCGTGGGAGAGAGAAATTTACCGATGTGTGTGTGTGTGTACTCAATATGGTAACAAATTTCCGGTTGTTCAAGGCAAATGTATGAAAAGTTACCAGTTTGCTAGTAGCTGTGGCAGTTTCATTTGAGGATGGAGCTGTTACAAGTGCCAATTCCCAGCCGATTGTTCCATTTGCTTGTGTTGGAGCCGTAGAAGATTGATCAGCTACAAGATTATCACAATGTCTTTAATAACTCGATTCCTCACATCCAAGGTTTATTCATTCAATTTGCTTAAAACGCTCGAGTTTCATGGAACAGAATCAGCTCGAGTAGACTAGAAAAAGGATGAAGAGTAGTCAGAGAAAAACATCCTACTTAAAAAGAAAAGCAAAAAGAAAGAAAACTTACTGACTGGCACAATGGCCAAAGCCAAAGCATTCTTGTCATCTAATTCCTTGGTGTCTGGAGCAGGATCATTCAAACCCTAGGAAGAAGAGCACTTTGTAAATAATCGTTAAGACGATCCATCTATATTCGAAGTTATCAAAATAGAATAAGCCAACTAGAAGGTAGAAACAAAGATCATATCATTGGAAAATTACAAGCAGATCAGGTGGTTCAGCTACAGGTGCTTCAACTTTCACAGGTTCTGCTTCTGGTGGAGGTGGTGATGGTGGACGTGTCTCCTCCACCTCTAGATCCTTCTTGTACTCTATGGCCAACACTTCCTTGGGAGCAGCAATCTTATTGTCAACCACCTAATTTATTAAGTGTAAAGTCAGTGGAGGTTATTTTAATTTGTGGAGAATGAACCTAACTAAGAACGGATTAACATAAATCATGAGGCAAGATATTAGATGAAAAGGAAACAGCAGGATAATATGCCAACTAATTTTTTATTGACTCCCATTTGTAAGCTCCTCATCATGTGAAAAAATTATCGGAATGGCTCAAGGATATCAAATACCTTAAAAAGAATTATTTAAGAGGGACAATTTAAATAATGCAAAATAGTCCGGCTTTTAATGATACTTCAATTGACATTTTGATAATAGACCATAGGAAGCGTTTACTTTTCATTTAAGTCGACATGGCTTTCCCTGGGAAATGTTATCACCCTTAAAAACAATAACCCTTAAATCACTCAACTATCAGATCTACTTTTAAATAGTGTCTATAAGTTTCACACCTGATCCTTGCGAGCTGTTGAAACTCGGGGAGCATCTCTGACATACTCTTCCATGGCTTGTAAAAATGAAGCAGGGGGCTGCATTAACAACAAATTATTTGCTCAATAACTTCCTTTTTAAAAAGATTCTAAAGAAAGGAGTGCCACAAAGGGAAGAAACTGTGAATTGAATAAGAAACTGTGAATTGAATAACTACCTGCTCAATCTTGATAAACCTTTCTCCACGCCCAATATCTATACTTTTACATATCTCGTAAAATTCTGAAAGTCTCTCTGCCTGAAATTGCATATTTAATGCCTGTGGGTATAATATTTCTCTCCCCCCGAGCCAACAGGGAGTATAACTGATAATTAGATTTACTAAAAAAAATCCCAGAAAAATTACCTGCTGGCCAGCCCTTCTATATATATCCACAGCCTTCACAGCATTATGGCGTTCCATCTCAAAGAACTGTGACATACAATTACCACATGTAAGTTTGCACTGGCTAAGCCCTTTATCCTAAGAAGAGAATATCATGTCTCTTACCTTGTCGACCAGATTAATTGTGCCATCACTTATAGCTTGATAAATCTTAATGCTTTCTGTAGCAACCTACGTGAAACAATAGAAGAACATCAGAAGAAAAGGCAACAATAACATCTACGTACGGAATAATGACATAAATTAGCATAAACACAACCTTAAATTGAAAATCATAAATAAGAAGAATATTTACAAATGTCACCTACCATTGACAGTGCTAACTGAATCACAAAATTATGAACTGCCGCTCCTTGTGGCTGCACAAGAATAATGGATATCAACAGCAGTAAATAACAAGATTTGATAGGAGATGCTGCAGCCCCATGCATTGTACAATATGTTGAAGTTGTGGTTACCTACAAGCACCAATTGTTGGGCTTAACACATCTATTTTACACTAGAAACAAAGAAATTACCTGGCATCCAAGAACACGAAAAAGAAGCTGTTGCAAAGCAGGTAAGTGCTCGAGCAATTCTGTAGTATCCAAATCCTTGGTCCTCTGCACCAAACGTGCTATGCATTCTCAACGTGGTCTAATTTCAAGAGTAATTGCAGAAAGAGAATGAAGGAGATTAATGCTTAATATGGTCCATTATATATGGAGTTCATTTCTTTAGTAGGGTCCACTAAATTAAATATCTGAACTTGCAGCTGATGAAAGGGCATTAAAGACAAAGATTTAGTCTAAGTGGAAAAGTTGTAATTCCAGGGCATTTGATCAACCAATTGATTGCTACAAAACAGCCTTTGAAGGTAACTTTGTGCCACAGAATGACCTATGCAGCTATTAAGAAAAAAAAAAATATTATCTCTAGAAAATATGCATCAATGCAGTAAGCAACCTGTTGAAAAGCCAAAAGAAAGGAGGAATTGAAAATAAAATTCTTACTGCACGATCTGTCTCAACATCATATTTCAGAACACGGAAGCACTCCAGCCTCTCCTCCACGAAAAAGGCATAAGTACGGACCCAGGCAGAATAATCCCACGCTGGCGGCCGGCAACAAAAATTCCACCACTAAGAATCCAGTTTCATAGTAGAAAAGTGTTTTTAGTAAAGATGCGGTGTCAAGGAATAGGAAGCTACCATTTGGGCTGGAATCATCTTTAAAGTGAGCTAAGTTAAGCATATGGCCCCTGCTTCTTCCATAATTAATGAGTTCCTCATGAAATGTGGGGTCAACTTCCCTCAGAGCACGATGAATAACAATGAGAGTTTTCAATGCAACCTAAATGCAAGCCCAATAAATAGTAAGCATACTTTAATTCATACACACGAGCAAACAAAAACAAAAAAAACAAAAAAAAAAAAACAAAATTTAAGATGAACTTCTTTTCATTTTGAATGATAAATAAGATGCACAATAAACCTAGTGAAATTGGAGATACAGAACAGCCATGGAACTTACCATAACCAAATAAATGTTTAAACAAAAATAAAAAATAAAAACATAGCTTTTTATCAAACTAAAAAAAAATTGCGGTCACTAGTCTGGAAATTTTCGCTGTGAAAAAAATTACGACAAAGAAAAACTAGTACAAAGTCATAGTTGGCAAGTTAGAATATTTTTATTCTAATACTATCTTCAATGGTTTTTATCGATATTGGAGGAATTATAGAGTAAAATGAGAATTGACTTTTCTTTTTTATGTCTCCTCGAAGGAAAATTAAAATGGCAGATGAACAGGGGTGAGGGCTGCATATGCATGAGACACTAGAGAAATAACTTACCATGGAAACTCTAGTTATATACACTTGTAGTTTTAGTTTCCAACACTAGTTCTTTATAGGATTTCAAGGGAAGTAATATCACTACGTTACATGTTGTCTCCTATTAAATGTGCCATTCTCCCTTTGTAGCAGAGAGCTCTTGAACAACATGTAGGGTATTTTATTTATGTTTTCGTTCAACATGTTTGCTTCATAGCAATAACCAAGATACAAGCCATCCCAAAATATTTTCTATGCCAGCTTGGTGTTCACATATATGTGCCTCAGTATAAGAGTAATTCACATATATGCAAGTCTCAACCAACTGCAAGTATTGCTTCTTCAGTACAATGTACATAATAATACTTCAATTTTACTATACCATGGAGATCCAAACCCTATGCTCATCAGCCAATGACAAATACAAAATCCAAAATAACTAGAAGACATACTGCCCAATTATGTGTTCTCGACAACCTTCTCGCCAAAGTATGGATACAGTATGCAACATCAGCTCTAGGTCTAGTTGCTGAAATAGCAGCAAAAATAGCTGCAAGGGAAAAGAGAAACAAATTATATAGTAGGTCCCCTGTTCCCATCTACGAATTCATAATTCTAAAGCTAAATTAGAAAGAGCAATCGTAAATAAGGTAATCCAACGTCAATGAAAGAGTGAGAGCAAGAGACATCTACCTCTGATGTGCTTTTCCTTAGCAGGGCGTTCGACATGATTTGTGGCTTTGACTATAGCAATGTCCAATTCCTGCAAAATTTAAAACCGCAAGATTATTATATAATATATTTTAGTTGGCAAAATTGAGATGAAGAGCCACAAAAACAAATCTCAGTACCTTGTAATCACTATTGACTTTCGCCAATGAAACTGTAGTGCTGTCCTTAAGGGCTCCAAGTGCTTTTCGCAAACTTTTCTGAGTACCCCCTCCTGACATTTTCCCTTTTCTCCCTCAACAACCAAAATCTACATCAAACCCAACAAAATTGAATCCAATTCCGCTCTAAAATTCAAAAATTCCACTCCTCAAAATCAAAATTCAACCACCATCAAATCACAAACTCGCATCGATTCCAGTACATAAACAACAAACAACCATCGTCTCTAAGTTCCTAATTCAGATCAGATCGGGCATAATTAACATTAACATATCAAGAGCCAAAACTTCAACGAGCTCGAATCAGTCCTCATAAGTTGACTAAATGTCCATTAAACCAAAACCACATCCCAGACAATTCAGCAACACAAAGAAAAAAAATGTCTAAAACATAGCGAAAAGGGGAAAGTGTAAAATTCAAAATTGAAGCTAAAAGAAACGAACTTGGAAATCAAACAGACGATTAGGATCTAAAACAGCTCAGAACACAACCCAAATGCGATCAAAAACAGCGAATTTCTCCATATGTAGGACACAAAAAAGATAAGAAATTTAAGAAATTCAAACATGAAGAAAAACAGAGAAGACGATGAAGAAGAAGATGAGGAACAGAAGAAAGCATACGCACACAGATCAGAGAGCTCGAATAACCTGAACCCAAATCACAGGAAGAGAGAAGAGAGAGAGAGTTTTTAGAGTTCTAGAGAGAGAAAGAGAATGAAGGGCGTGGGTGGCTGGTCGACAGCAGAGAAAAGTCGACCAGAAGGAAGAATTGAGCTCGGTTTGGTTGGGTCGTCGTCGTCCATGACAATTAGTTTCTTCTTTTTATTGTTTTTTTTTTTTTTTTTCCTTTTTACTTGCTACAATTATTTTATTTAATTTTATTATTGTGAAAAGCTGTAATAATATTTTATTATTATATCTCTCTTGCCATTTTTTTTCGTCTGTCAGAAAATACGGCATTGTAAGAACTTGTACTGTTTGGCTTGTCCTCTCTCTCTTCTATCTTGCAGTTAAAACAGGCGCCGATTCTCTACGCTTTCTCAGTTTGATTACAATGCAACCGGTTTACATTATTGCCACGTGTCAAAAAGCGTTTACTTTAGTGCAATTACGAAAGGGGCTTTGACATTTGAATTAATTAAAAACAAACCTTCAAGTTTTTGGTATTGCCACTTGATCCTTTGCATTGAACCTCCATAAATTCCTCCTCCAGCCTCTATTTTCCTCTCAAAATTCTAAGTATTTATTAACTCTCTAAATGAAAAAAAAACTTATAAAAGAATTGATGATTTGAACTGAAAGATTCCTGCCTTTTTATAGACGAATTCGTGTGATTTCTTTCATAGTTGTGTAAATAAATCACAATGAGAGCGCCACAATTCTAAAGGGCTCGGTATAATTATTGAGCCGCAGTTTGATGGAATTGTTGCAATTCTGAATAAGGGCTCTCGCTCCTTAAAAAAAAAAAAAAAGGAGCAATGAGTTGAAGTTTTTATTAAATTTTTTTTCCTTTTCTTTTTGTCTTGTTCAGCGCTAGTAGGAGTGCAAATTTTATCTTTATAATCTCATGTGTCGCGGTTGAGGGTGGCATTGAAACAAACATACTTGGGACCATAGAATGCACAGAATTTGACTAAAAGCAATGGTTGGAGGAATAGGTCATCAGGGCTTAATTTGAAGCTGTTGGATTTGTCTTCGTCATGGAAGGAACAGACGAGATGGCGGGCTTAGGTGGGTTCGGATCCATTGGATCAGGTGCTACCCCTACACAGCCTACGTGGTGAGGCCCACTAATGGGCTCGGCTTGGCACAGCTCTAGGCAGGTCAGTGGCTCAGTTCGGCTAGCTTGTCGGCTTGGCTTGTCTTTTGCTGAAACGTTTTTACCCGAAATTTCAAAAATTTAATTCTTTGCCCCATTTTTGCCTTTCTTTTGCAATTTTCATTCCATTTTCACCCTAATTTAGGCTTTCTTTGCGATTAAACCCTACAAAAAAACAATTACTTCACAAAATAAAAATTTCTAAAATAAGTAAATATTATTAAGCACACACAAAACTAAATTAAAGCTAAAAACACACTTAAAAATAAAAATAAGGATAAAAATCAAAATAAAAATCAAACTTAATTAAACTTATGATTTAAAATATATTTTACAAAAATAATTAACACTTAAAAATACTTCTAAAAATAACTGAAAATGTATTTAAACAATAAAAACATGAAATTGAACATATTTTACTAAGATGCTAGAAACAAGCAAAAATGTTTAATTAGAGGTTTTAATAACAAATAAAATGCTAATTAAATTATTTCAAACTCATGAACATGTACATTTTTACGTGTTATTAGGCCAACAGATTTCTATGCAGGCACGGTTAAGAGGAGCTGGTTATAGAGGGAACTAGTGAGATCCAAGATTTGGATGGTCAGATACAAAGATAGACGGCTGTTCTTGGTTGTGTTGTGGGAACCAAGTGGAGGGAAGAGACGGCGAAAGGAGGAAATGGCCAATGTCTAAACATGGCCAAGTGAGCAAAAAAGGAAAAGAGCCTTCCAGCAAGAAAAGGAAAGGACTTGCAGTGGGTTGGATTCAACAGGGTATGAAAGAAAGAGGTGTGGTAGGCAGGTTCTAGAAACGACGACCAATTTCAGGGATCCAGGTTTTGTTGCTCTAGTTTTGGGACCGAATCTAAAGGCACCAACAGCTGGAGGGAGAAATTACCGAAGATTGGAACTATTCATAATCTTCTAGAGGTGGAAGAAACGGCGACAGTAGCGATGGGAGTTGACTCTCTGTCAAAGTATTACCTCTATGTTTTTATGTTTATTTGTATTTTGGTTTTGGTCCTATTATGTTTTGCATGTAATAAAAGAGGTGGACTCCCCTCCTAAGTTTAATTATGTCTCCTCTGTTTATTAATGACAGAAAGTGTTTAAATGTCAAGCTATACTTTAGTCTAAGCCTTGTAGAATGTGCTCTTTTTGAGGAGGGTTTGTCTTCAGTCGACGGATCTCCCTTCGACTGTAGTGGGTCCTAGAAATGAGCTTTGAATGAGCTCTATTATTTATATCAAACGGGCTTTTCCTTTTTTGGTCTCGATACGCAAATTTAGTCCTATCTTAAAGGGGTCGAATTCTTCCAACTTGGATAGTTGTGTGCGTCTGACTTTATACTTTTCTTAGTCTTAATTAAAGTTTCCCACTTAAAAAAGGATGACTAGTATTCACGGGACAGCTATTATAACATCATGCACACAAACATATGTATGTAGACGACATATATATATATATATATATATGTATGTATGTATGGAGATATCAATGATTATCAAGCTAGCTACATAATATGTTGTCTCAATCCATATATTAGTTGTCTTCTAATGGGTATTCTGCTTAATTAGCTTTTTTATTATTAAAAAAAAAAACAACAACAACAACAACAATGAAGACAAGGTCCTTGCGGTTTGTGCTCAAGCAAAAAGGCCACCAAAATCTTGGCAAGACATTATACATGGTCCCCTATAATCAAAATGTGCCATTATTTGATAGCCATAAAAGGAAATATATTTTTCATATGGTTATTTTAACCATATGATATGGATGAGACATTTGTAACGAATTGTGTAATTTTGGTATATAAAACACAACATATACATATTATTTGTAATTAAGATCTATATGTATTTTTATAATTTAGAAGATCTTAAGACTTTTAAACAAGCTATGGCTTCAAGAGATTTTGTTTTTTGGGATGATGCAATTAATGATGAGATGGATTCTATTATGTCCAACTACGCTTGGGAACTTGCCAGTGTACCACTTGGTTCTAAACATATTAGATGTAAATGGGTGTTTAAAAAAAAGATACATATGCTCATGTTGCAAGAATAACTACAATTCGAATATTATTTGCCTTGATGTCAATCTACGATCTTTATATTCATCAAATAGATGTTAAGACAGCATTCTTAAAGGGAGATCTTGATGAAGAAGTCTACATGGAAAAACTAGAGAGTTTTGTACCACCTAGGAGTGAATATAAAGTATGCAAATTTGTCATATCTTTGTATAGATTAAAGGAAGCACCTAAACAATGGTACAAGAAGTTTGGTTATGCTATCCTTTCAAATTGATTCATCCATAATACTGTTGATAAATATTTTTATACTAAAATGTCTGATAAGTATGTTATTTTTGTTTGTCTTTATCTTGATGATATGTTGATTGTTAGCAATGACATGAATGACATAACCGAAACAAAGATGTTTCTATCTTCCACATTCAAAATGAAGATCTTGAACAAGTTGGTACGCTGTTATGGGTTAAGCAAAATAGTAGAAGTTATGTGTTATGTCAATTGCACTACGTTGAGAAAGTGTTGAACAAGTTTAAACATGTAAAAATTAAAGATGAAAATATCGCACTCAATCCAAGTATGAAATTTGTGAAGAATAATGAAAGAGCAATTACTCATTAGAGTATGCAAGTGTTATTGGTAGTGTAATGTATGCAGCGCAATGCACAAGACCTCGTATACATTGTGTTGCAAAATTTGAATCTTGGCTTGTTGGTTGTGCCTGGAATGGGATGTTTTTCTATTAAAAAAAAGAGATGTCTTACACCAATTTCAAATTAGAAGGGAAATTTGATATGCAATAAGCAACACGAGTGTTCATAGATCAAGTTACATGGATTAAGAGTCAATTTGAAATCTAATCAATTACTTTGGATTGAATTCCTAATTTGTTACCAATACGTGAGTATGCCTCCCATCCAATCAATGCAATCTAAAAACATTGGAATTAAGCAAACTGAAATTGTTAGATTCAAGGATTTATTAATTGGACCTCTAAGACTAGAATAGGCACATTTTTGCATTACTCTCATTAGTCATAAATTCTTTAGAAAACTGGAACTTAAATAAGGTGTTTTAAAGAGGAGTTCTAGCTTTAAAGTTTAAACCGTATATTGCAACATGCAAAGGCTTTATGTTATATAATATTTTCATTTTATATCATAGTGTGAGAGTGCATTTAAATTGTTTGTGATTTGAACTTTAGTTAAAACTACTCCCATAAACACCCTAAAAAAATACCTAACAAAACATAATATAGTTCAATGAAATCTAAACTATTATAATACAATTAAATTTAAGTCTTTGATAATGAACTAAATTATAGCATTGAATTTCTTATAACAAACAAAGTTAAAAAATTAATCATTTCTCTTTACTCAATATTACTTTAAAGTAAACCAATATCCACAACTTCTAAAGATGCTCCATCTAAATATTAATAAATATTTATGAAAAAAAAATTATTTAATAATATATATTTATATATAGTTTGTATTAGATTATACAAATAAAAAGATACTCAATCCGTAACATTTTAAATTGAAATCATCATAATAATTATAATAGGAATAACCAATATAAATTATATTCTTGAGAAACTAATGATAGATAATGTGATTCTCAAAATATCTATATGGTCACGTTTAGTTATACATAGAAATCTTCTCCTAAACTCAAACATGCTTCAAAATACATCTACCTCTAATGTCTTCCTCTAGCAACTTAATCACCATTCTCAAAACTGAGGTTTTATTTTTTCTTTGAAATTGAGTTATTGAAGTGGCTTTCAAATTTGTAATTTAACAAATGCAAATATTGAAGCTTTTTATGTGATGTTTGAGAATATGAGTTAGAACTAAAACTTTTAATTATTATAGTGTAAAGCTTTCACATTTTACAGTGTCAAGAAAAAGTATGCTATAGTGTAAAGCTCTCACGTACTATAGTATCTTTAATTAAAATTAATTATAATCAATGCTTCCAAGCACTATATTAATAATTAACTATCTCTTGTTTGGGTATACTAAGAAAACACCTTTTTGTAAAACACACATGTTTTAAATAATTAGTTTATTAACACTAAAGACTCCTAAACTTTAGGATCTCATTTACTTTGTCTCCTGAACTTTAAAAATCAACACTTCCCTTGAACTTTTAAATCTCCTAAATTCATTCTCTAAATTGTAAAAATTGCTATTTTGCCATTGTTTCAAAGTTCTTGATCATTTATCTACTATTTTCTATTCAAATAGATAGAATTAAGCCCACATGATTCCCACATGAGCCGCCTGTAAAGTAAAAATGAGATTTTATTACTCTAAGGATTTATTTTGTGTTTACACTCTTATTTAACTTTTTTTTTCATCTGCTCTCATTTACAAAGGGTCTGTATGCATATTTTTTCTCGATATTATTTGTCGACCTCTCCTCAACTTAATGCATAACTCATTTTTTAATATTGAAATTCAAATATCGACGAATAATATCGACCTATTAATAAGTTATGCATTAAAAATAAGAAGAAATGTACAAGCAAACCCTTTTTATATGATAGTCTATAAAAAAACAAAGACATAAAGTGAGAATGTTAACGTAAAATAAAACTTAAAAGTGATAAAATCTAATTTTTGTCCTTACAGGGGACCCATGTACGAATCACGTGAGTTTAATTCCATTTAGTTGAACAAAAAATCAAAATTTAGGAGAAGAGTGAAGAGTTTTGAAAGTTCAGAGACAAAATGGTGATTTTTAAAATTCAAGGAGCAAAGTGATAGAGTTTTAAAAGTTTACAGGGATAAAAGCGGTGATTTTTAAAGCTCAAGGGGTAAAGTGAAAGAGATCTTAAAATTTAGGGGCCATCCGTATTAATAATCCTTAATAATTTAATAAAGGCCTAAAAATCTCTTCGCCACTCAACATCAGCCAAACCATGTTTTAGGAAAATTATTGCAATATTTTTGTCAAATTTAAGGAACAAAAGTTTTTTTTTTAAATAACAATTAGACATTAGAAGATACTTACAAAACTGTAGGTCCTACTCTAACGGGTTCTCCTGTTTTATTAATAGCGGGGTTATAATGTAGGTTAAATAGGATTGTTTCTCTTGAAATTACCCCTTTACATTTCAGTAATTGTTCAATGAAATAAATAGAAAACAAATTATGGATGGCGAAAAGTGTGAGTTGGAAAACAACACGAAGTGTTACTACTACTACTACTACTACTAATAACAACAACAAGCCTTAGGAACGTTTGGTATTCGAGGCCTTTGTATTGAATATGCGATGTCAGCACTAATAAATGATTAAAACGAAACTATGAAATGTTGCCAACAGTACATAATTCATCAAATTGGGATTTGATTCAGTGTAAAATACAAAAACACTTAAAACTGTTTCAAAAAACACAAGGAACTTTTGTTTGATAGGTTGGAATTACATTTCAAATCATTTCTGTGTAATATTTTCTCTTATAAAAATTTAAATTTTTGTTCAAATTTTTTGTTTAAATTTGTGAATGAAATAGGCCATCAAAAGCTTGAAGTATTGGAAAATTAGAACTCTTATATTTGGAATTGTTTTTTTTTCCACCATTATTAAGAATTGTTATTTTAGTTGTTAGATTAATTTTTCAACGGTATGATCTATAAATGTCCATGTTAAAAATTTAAAGCGCGTAACATATAATTGCTACTAATTATAAATTAAATTGCAAAAAATTACTCAAACAACTAAAAATAGCCGGTAGTAGAAGTGTACAACTTCTACCATAAAAGATCTCTTGTATTAGTTGATGACAAATGTTAATATAATAATATGATTTATGGAAGCTATTGGGATTTTTTAAAAATAAAACCTTTTCTTTGTCACAGTATTTTCTTTTATAAAAATTGAAAGTTTCTTTTTAGAAAAAACTACTTGGAATACTTTCTTTTGGACACTCTTATTAAAAATGTCTTGCACCTTTTCACCTTTCAAAACTACCCTTTTATTGTTATTTGTTTTTTAATTTAATTTTTCAATTTGTATTTTTGTCTTTATTTCAAAACTAGATTTTTTTTTTAAAAAAAAACCTAACTCATATATGAAATTCTCTATCTCTCTCTTATTCTTTTCATTCTTTCTTTCGTCTTATCCAAAACTAGATCTGATCTAGTTCTAAACATGAGGAAGGCATAGCTGGCGATGGAACCAACACTAGAGATGAGCATGCCAATGCAAAGGGCATTCTTGTTGATGCGATAGAGGAAGCCGTTGCTGATGTCAAGGCGGTAGTGAGGGCTGCATCAGATCTAGATGGCCTGCTTAGGGCCGACAGCAATGAGGCTAGAGAAGAGGAAGGAGGTGAAGGAGTAAATGTGGAAGGTGACGAGGTCTTTAGCAACAGAGTGGCCGAGGGCATCAACGTCAATGAGGGAGTTGGTGGTCCTTAGGGTTTCAGATCAAGCCGATGAAGATGGCCAGGGTAAAGAAGGAGTTTATGTTCATGATGCTATCCAGGGCCGTGATGTGGACGTTGATGCTGCCACCGCCGCCGTTTGATGGCATTTTTTTAGGGGATCCGATGGTGGAGATAAGGTGAGCTTCGGTTTTTTGCTAGTAAGTGATAGTGCTAGAGATAAATAGAGTTTTAAAGAGATGGTGCTATAGTCACAAACTATGGTGTTACTTTTGGATTTTAGTTTCTGCTTCAATGATTTTGTGGTTTATATTTGGATTTCAGTTTGGATCTGAGTTTGTGCTTCAATGATTTTGTGTTTTGCCTTTGGAATTTAGTTTGGATCTTAGTTTGTGTTTTGATGATGTTCAGTCTGTGATTTTTGTTTTGGTTTGGCTATGAATTTTTCGTTTAGATTTTGTGGTTGTATATTGTTAATAGATTTTACATGTCAAAATTTTTTGCTTTGAATGTAGTTTGGTTAGTTTATAGGTTTGGATTTTTTTTTTTCTTGTTGAAATGATTGTAAAGGTTCTGCTTTAGAACCTGTCGGGTTCTGCGACAAAACTAGCAGTTTCGGCAAGTTTTGGGAACGAATTTGATGGGTTCTAAGACAGAATCTGATAGGTTTTGGCAAGTTTCGGGATGGATTTTGACGGTTTTGGTGATTTTTAGGACAAATCTGATGCGTTTTGGCTAGTTCAGGGACATAATCTGGCGGGATCCGATAGGTTCTAAGACAGGATCTAGTAGGTACAAAAAAAATATGTTGGAATCTGTTATGTTCTAAGTTAGAATCTAACAAGTTACAATTCAGCACCGGCGCCGACAATAGAATACGGTTAGCGCTTTTTTGTTTTTTTAAAAAATGCTAGAATATGATAGGTTTTAAGTTGGAACCTGACAATTTACAATATGGCATTCCGCTTCAACAACTGAAGGCGGGTTTCAGTGGGTTCCTCAATGGAACTCAGCGGGTTCCGAGACGTAACCTGAGAGGTTCCATTTCGACACCTTACATGAGTGAGTGAGTGAGAGAAAGGATAATTTGGTCTTTTAATAAATCTTCAATTTATAATAAAATATCAGTTTTGATAAGTAGTTTGCTGAAAAATATTTTTAATAAGGTTATATATTTGGGGACTCATAGATTTAATAAAGGCCCAACATTATATTATATGTTTTCCGCTTTTTTGTTTTTTTTTTTTGCTTTGAAATAGAGATATATTTGGTTTTCACTTGATTACTCTTTGTTTTTATTTTAAAGAGTTTGTTATATTTTGCTTTGAAGGGCAAATGAAAATTTCAATATGTGAAAGTCAGAGTAATCTGTATGGTTAATTGTAATTTGATTACTTATCTATATTTTTAAATTTGGTGTTATTGTATTTATTTCTTCTAGACATCGAAGGCACGTTGTAATTTTTTTAAAGGAAAAGTGGAATATATATTATTCAACAGTCCAATCAAAAAGTATATAGGTATCAATACATTTCGGCAATCAAAACATCTATCCAAATAGAGTCTATAGAATTAAATTAGGCATAATTCTCTAATCAGTAGGCAACAATTTTCCTTTACAGTAAACGTGGTAAACAGTGCTGCTATTTGCCAGAGAGATAGCCTCTTGAACATCATCGATGACCAAAGTTTCAGGGGCTCCCGTATCTAAAGAACAGACCCATTGAACCACATCAATTGCGTCCGACTTAATAACCCAACCTTTAAAATCACCTTTGAGAGCAAACCTAGATCTTTACCTAACCGTCAAACATTCTGCCACAGGAGAACTAAGGTGTTTAGAAGAATGGTGAGAATCGTTGGTTAGAACTACTTTTATTGTAGCATATAAAAGCTTTATACTGTAACGATTTTTTTATTGTTACTGTAACATGTAAGAGCTTTACATTGTTTATAACTAAATAAGTGATGAGAACCACGGTTCCCACCATCCTTCCAAACACCCGGTAAACTTCCATAAAATTTCAACACTGCTAAGCACCCATTATACAACCTATCCCGCCTAGTTGTAATATGTATGGTTTTATTGCATCAAATATTAAAAAAAAATCAAAAATCAAATTAAATGTTTTCTAGGTGTGAGAAATTATTTTTTAGGGGAAAAAATAAAAAAAAAGTGAGCAAAATTTTAAAATATTAAATCTAATGAGTTTGTATGTGCGTCTTTTAATAAAATTTCAAAATATTGAAAAATATTAGGAAATTATCATAAATTTTTAAAAAATTTTATTAATGAGATACTTCTATTTTTTCAATATTTTATAACATGAATGATAGAATTTTGTCACCTCATATGCTTTCACATCTAGCACAAAACATTTTGTTTCCTAAAAAAAAAAAAAGGAGCGGCTCATGAGACTAGTGTTGTTCAAAATAAGATGGAATCTTAAACATATTTAAACCTCATAGGATTTACTTCTTTTAGGCTTGAGATTTTTTTTTCTTAAATAAATAATTTTTTTGTGTAAAAGTCGTTTACTTATATTGACATTATATTTAATATGCACTAGATCTCAAAATATTACGAGAAAATATTATTTTTTAAAGCAAATAGCCATAGTTTCAATTATAAGGAAAGTATTACTCGTCACAATTTCTATATTTCTACCAATATTTTATTTTTACGTAATTTTTTTATGTTTACCAAAACACCCAAAATTTTTCGACACCCTAGAGGCATTTATTTGATTTTATTTATTTATTTATTACATTTGATGCAATGTAACCACATGCGTTTATTTCTTAAAATAAAAAAGGTATAACATTCTGATTTACAGCTTGAAATTTTATATTTACTTCAAAGCAAAAATGCTATAAACTCTTGAAGATAAATACAAAAGCCAAATGAACAATAAATGTAAAAAGAGACCAAAATAAGAAAGCAAGTTAGGAAGTTTGATTTTTTTTTTTTTTTTAATAGAGAAAGAAGGGGATTAATGAGTTAGGAAAATGACTTAAAAAGAGGGGCCTAATGAGTTAGCGAAATGACTTAAAAAGCAACTTTTTGTTTCGGGGTAAATTTAGGAACTCTTAAACCTAAAGAGAACATTTAATATGAAATTGTTGTGTTAACCGTTACATTAATTTTCAATTGTCTAATTTGTGAGTGCTAATATTAAAAATTTGCAGCGTAAATTGCCCAAACTCATACATCAGATTTTTTTGAAAATCAATCTAACTATTTAAAACAACAATTATTACTGGCAATAAAAAAAGATAGTTCTTATGATAAAAAAATTGCAAATCAAAACCTTAAACTTACGAGCGTAAGTGCTAATAACTCTAAATTTTAAGCACCTAAATGTAAAATCTCTTCATAAACGGCTCATAAAAATTTAACGGTTAAAAATAAGGTATTTTTCATTCAAATTCTTCTAATTTATGTCATATAGAGTATTTAAGAAGTATTGTTAGAACTAAAATTTTTAAATAAAAAATTATAACATGCGAAGACTTTGCACTGTAGATCATTTTTTTAATTACTATAGTATATGAAAGGTTTATATTATAGCAACTAAAAATTTTGTTTAAAATTTTGCCTAGCAATAAAAAGAGTAGGTTAAATCAATATACCAATTATTTCCAGGAAAAAGTAAAGTATCCACGTTGTGCCAATCAAGATTTTTTGTTTTAGTTTTATGGTTAAACTACAGTGGGTCCTTAAGGTGTAAAAGAAGATGGAGGGCTAGATCTAAGGGTTTGTGTTGATGGAGGTTTTTGACCAAATTCAAGAGTGTCATAGTAGATAGTTTTGCTGAACAAGTAAACAACTTAAGGTCTACTCTGATAAATTCCTTGTCCCTTACGACAAGAAAGGAGAAATTGCTTGGAAACATGAAAAAAAAAATTATTTAGTGCCACCTGATTAAACAATAGAATAAAGTCACATTCATAAACAATAAAATAAAGTCACATTCATATTCCATTGTTGCAACGAGGGGGCAAAAAAACCTTCTCACGTTATTATTACAGAAATGACCTTTTAATTATTCAAATGAAGCATATATATATATATATATATATATATATATAGTGGCCTTTTTATACTTCTTTTCATTAAAGTTGAATTAAAAAGGATCTCATTCTCTTTTTTTTTTTTACATATATTATGCTAGCATGCATGGCTCAGGACAGAGAATCTAAAACCCGCTAAAATTAAAGTCTGCCCACCTAATATCTGCAACAATCGGTACAAAATTGGCAGTCCCCATTGTATGAATCCTAAGTCATGTATGGGAGAGAGGAAATTAAAATGAGTTTTTTTTTTTGTTTAAATTTAAAAGATGTATTTGTAATTTCAAAAAAAAAAGAAGAGAAAATTTGAAGAATAATTTAATTACATAGTTATGTAATTCACATCAAGATATTTAAAAAAAAAAAAAAAAAGAAGCAAAAGACATTCCACCCAAACCTAAACTAATGGACCGGTGCGTCTTTCTCTTTGGTAAAAAAAGGCACTACTCATGGGCACTTTGCTTTTTCTGAATCAATGTATATAGTGCCAAAAGCCAAATTGCCCAAAAGCTAGAGGTTTGTTTGTTTTTTTTTTAATTATTATTTTTTTTTAAGAAACCAATTGCCAAAAGCCATATTGCCCAAAAGCTAGATTTTTTTCTTTTCTGTTCTTTTTGTTCTTAAAGAAACCAAGCTAAAGTTTTTTTTTTTTTGGATTACCTCTTAAAAAAAAAAAAAGATGTTCGAGATAATTCATACATTCAAATTCGAACGTTGTTAAAATTACTTGATTAAAGCTTGAGTTGTCAGTCCCTAAGGGGACAAAAAAGCGGTCAGCCCACCATTTTTTAGCTCAATTGTCTCACTTCTAATATTCAAAAGTCTTATGTCGAAATTCCACCAAAGAGAATAATAATAATGATGATGAAGATGATGATAATAACTCATTCACTCTGTCGTTTTCTACATGCTATCTTAAAGATCAATCAAAATATTAGCTAAGAACTTTTTTTCTTTAATAGTATTTTGACTAAGGTGTTTTATTATGCCTTTTTCCCCAGCAGAAATAACAATTGATTTCTACAATCAACCAATAATAATAATAATAATAAATAAATAAATAAATAAGAGATGATCTCATTCCCTTATGAATTCTCCCCAAATCTATGTAGTAGAGAAAGACTCTTTCGTTTTTTTCCACCCACCTTTTTTTTTTTTTTTTTTTTTTTGTTGCTAGAAAAGACATTAAGTATTGTCCGATAGGTGATTTCTTATCTGCACACTCCAATATCTCAAGGAAGTGTCAAAATTTTGTTATATATTGAAAAATTAATTCTATGATGCTTGAAGTTAACCATTTTCTTTTTTTGATAGAGATTGTAGTTAAACATTTTACCATATACTAGTATCCCGATGTTTTAATAATCCTGTTGAGGTCTCTTATTATTATTTAAAAAAATATCTTTTGTAATTTGAATATTTTTTTTAGAAAATAAAACATTCCTTTTGTTCTTGTAATCCAAAAAATAAAATTAAATGGAAAAATATCTTTTAAAAAATAAAATGCTAAAAAAAGTTCTTCATGTCAAAAAATGGAATTTTATTTTTCCAACAATATTTTTAAATGAAAAGGGAAAAAAGTGTCATTCATGTCCTTAAAAATGGCTTGGAATACCCAAATCTCCGCTCTAGCTCATACCTTGGCCTTGCTCACATAATAGCTTACCTTGGTCTTGCTCTCACACTAGCTCCCACATCGACCTTGCTCTCGCATACTAGCTCCCACATCGACCTTGCTCTCGCATACTAGCTCTGACCTTGGCGTTGCTCTTGCACTAACTCTCACCTCAGCCTTGCTCTTATACTAGCTCCTATCTTGGCCTTGCTCTCGCACTAGCTCCTACCTTGGCCTTACTCGCATAGTAGCTCCTATCTCAATGAGCTCAGAGCTTCTTTAATCTAACGATTATATTCTGGTGAAGAACGTTTTATGCCTTGATGTGAAGTTATTTCTCAACTATTTAAACATTATGGTATAACAAGAATAATTACTTTATTTTATTAGTGGGCGAAAATATAACTAGAAGATAAATGTGTACTGTGTAGATATCACTTGATCTCATTTTTCTCACTAAGGAAGAGTGACAAAAAAAAATTAATATTTTAGATCTCTATGCAGCTGAAAACATTGTTTGATGGAAAGGATGGTGTTTTAGATATTTAACAAGAATTGATTATAAAAATTCTCCTAAGACTATAGCCTTGTAATATTGTGTCCCTCGAACTTTAATATTAAACATACGCTCCTCCTAATTTGTGACATATTAATAGAAAACGTATGTTTTTTTTTTCAACAAATTTAATAAAAATTGATACATAATTTTAAAGTATATTTTGGTAACTCTATTTATCATATTTAAAGCTAATTTAAACAAAAAAAATATAATTCTAAAGTTTAATTGTTAAAAAACAATGTAAAAAACCTTGAAAATTTTTTTAAAGAATAATCTCATTTTTTACTTTTATGTGACTACACTATGATAAGGTGATAGTGTAATTAGTTTATTAAATTCTTCAACATTGCTCATTATTTGTGTGATATTGCCACTTTTAAGTCAAAAATCATAAGTTTTTTAGGTTAATATTTTATTAGATCGTAAGAATAAATATTACGTTTTAAAATTCAAAAAACATAACATCAAAAGGACTACAAGTGAGCAGCAGTTTTTTGTAATTAATCTTTTTGACAATCAAAATTTATTTATTTACTTACTTATTTTTAATCAAAGTTCACTAATAGGGAGGTGTCAATAAATAAATATATATATATATAAAAGTTTTTAACACCTATAACCTCTAAACTTTGAGGTTTTCCCCGCTTTGTCCTTTCAACTTTAAAAATCATTTTGCCCTCTCAACTTTCAAAAGTCTTCACTTTACCCTTTCCATCAAATTTTCTAGTAAAATAAACAAATTTTTTGCTCATGTGCAAGCCACATGAATCACTATAAGAGCAAAAAGGAAAATTTTGGTCTGTAACTTCTTTTTTCACGTTTAAGGCTTGAGGACAATTTGTCTCTGCAACTTTTTTTACTCATTTAAACTACTAAAAAAAATAAACAGATAAAGCTTCAAATTTATTGTTCGGTTTCCATGGAAGTCGCTAAATGCAAATATTGCTTAAACTAGCAATCAAATTTTTGAAGAAAAAACGAGGAAATAAAAAAAAGTAAAAAACCTAGAAAGATCTCGAGCAAAACATGTCGGCAACCAAAACTTCCATTTCCAGTATTTTAAACGATCATCAGACACAAACAAGGAACAAATCACCAAACTTGTCGCATAAAGAGAAAAATATGACCATGAGAGACCAAAATTTTCATTTTTGCCCTTATAGTGACCCATGCATGGGCAAAAAATCTGTTTATTTTAACAGAAAAATAGATAAAAAGGACAAAATGAGAACTTTTAAAAGTTAAAGAAGCAAAGTTTTAATTTTAAAAATTCAATGGGAGGGCCATTGATGTTCATAACTTATATTTAAATCAAAGCATATTGATGTAAAACGTTTCCATCATATGTAATTTAAACAAAACACAGTTTAAAAAGCCTTCATCAAATCCGTTCTTAAAAAAAGAGAAATATCCCTCAAAAAAAAGAGAGAGAGAGAGAAGGAGAGTGAGAGAGAGAGAGCAAGAAACAAAAAAATTGCAACAGACTAACTAAAAAAATAAAAGGAGAGAGAGATAAAAAAGATAAGGAGATTTAGTAGTTGCAATAAATTGTTTATATATGGAATATTAACAAGATACTGCAATTCCAAGCTTCATGTGACATGAATATCTATGATTCCAAGTTGTCATTTGACATGAAAAACACGCCTAACATACACAAACTAAGGGTGTATTTACTTCTCTTTTACATTTAATTGTGTTTACTTACAAATTTAGAAATGACAATAGTTTGCTAAATTCCAATGATATAAAAAATGACACAGGAAAATACCAATCCTTGCATCACTTGGTATAGCTTCCCGGTAAAAAATAAAAAATAAAAAAATAAATGCAAAATTACTCCTATATCCTCATGTTATAAACCAATAATCATTTCATTATGCAAAAAGAAATTTTAAATATTATATTAAAAAGACTTTTATCCGTAATTTTAGTAAACAGTAGAACGAAAATCAATAACCCCATTCATATTCTATTTTAATTTTTTTTCACTCGCTACCTTTCCTATTAAATTTCTTTACGCCTTGGTAAAAAAAAATTCAAGGAAAGAAAATTCTGAACCACCAATGTAATTTCCTGCAAAACATACCACTGCTTATGCACCATCCAGTTGGGAGCATGCAAATAAAATGTCAACTCAAAATAGAGATGACACATGAAAAATGGTGAATACATCACTTTTATACTCATGAAAATACCATATGTTTAGATAGGTATTGATCGTGCAGGGAAAACTATGGTTTATAAAAGATAAAATATTCATGGAACAGGACCCAAAAACAAAGAGCAAAAGAGAAAAGAAAGGAGAAAGAAGAAAGAACAAGAAGACAATATGATTTATTCTTTTCCCATTGCAATTAATAATTTATGTAACAAAAAATTGACAAAACTAGTTCTCCTAGATAAATTTGATTGGTACATGTGCAGTTGTGCTACTCAAGACGTTTACCATCAAATCCTAAATTACTTTTTTTTTTTTTTTTCAATCAAAATTGTTCGAGATCATTAATGGAAACACTTCAAGATCTCTTAACTACTGCAGTGGCAAAATATGGATGGTGGTTGAACTCAAAAGATACCTTCAAAGAGGGATCAAGCGTACCAACTCGGCAAATGACATTTAAGGCAATACTATTGTGCTCAGCCACTTGCTCTAACCCTCTAAGTTCAGCCAACTTGTCTGGTTCGTTTGAAAAACTACTCTTGACCTCCTTCACTATCCTCTGAGCATCTTTGAAGCAATTGTACATAAGTAGGTTCTGCGGCAAGAAAGAAATTCCAGTAAGTCTACGAGAGGATCACAGAAATCGATACCAATATTGTCTGTGGACTGTGGCAGAGCCACATTATTTAGAGTGAGGGCTTGTGCCCCCTCTCAAATTACGATATTTTACTTTACCCATAGATCTTTTCAAAAATTTTAGTCATGCCTTCATTTTATGGGAAAAGTTATCTGTGCCCCCACTCAAAAATTAAAAAATATAACTGTAACCTGCCAATAAAATACTCTTTTTTTTCATGGTCGTTACTGACTGCAGAGTTACTCACTGAAAAACAGGCATAGCTTGTGGATTCCTTAAATGACGGATAGGACATGTGGTCTGGAATGCCAGCTTTCTCTAAGAGCTCAAAGTGCTGAATAAATCTCTGCATAACAAGTCATTTAAGCTTTATGAGAAATAAATTACCTGACAAGAAAGCAGCTAACATACTCCCCCGCATGATTGAACATATACCTCATGCTCAGTATTAAAAGGACTCCGACTTTGGAACAATCTGTCTTCATTCCTGAGGGTGGCAAGCATCTGGGATATGCAAGTGTTCAATTCAAAAAATTTTTACTTTGCTGAAAATAGGAGGGGGGGACTTTTTCCGCACACACAGTAAATACTCTCTGGTTGGTGCTAGTGGCAGTGGTTCCATGCCTCAATATACAAAAAGTAAAAACAGCACAATTACCATAGTGAGCCCTTCAGCAAGACATATCTGACACTGAACAAATAGAACTGCTGGAGGAATTCGATAATCTTTAGCCGTGTCTTTTGTTGCATCTCTCTTTTTCTTTCTTCTCCTCTTACCTGATCAACAGAAGCACAGAAGTTTTATTTTTTGCCTTGTCATAAGCTATGAAAGACTTCTCCAGTTAAAAACCTTTGTTGCATTTGCTCACAAGTGAAAAACACTAGAAATTATTGCCAAACTTACCAGTGCTGTTGGTCGCCGCCATCTTAATATGTATTTTCTCTGCAAGCTTCCCAAGAACAACATATAAGTACCAATATACCATGCAATATTCACTGGGCGAATATAGCTCCAGTTCAAAACCCAAAATGAGAAAACGGGAAGCTATCCAGTATGTTTGCTCTTCCACCCAAACGAGTATGTGTTGAAATATTTTCACGCGTGCATTCTGTGGAATACCAAATAAATATGATAAACTAAGGAGATGTTTTCAAATGCCAAATTTCTCGGAAAAAGATAAACATGGAATACCTTTTGAATCAAAACAGAAATTAAGACTTCTATATACTATATACAGGTAGGTTCAACCGCAAATCAATTTCGAAACATTACTATGATAAAATTGATCGGGCCAGCAAAAGGAAGGAAGATCCTAATCCATAAATAGGCTTAAATTTCTAAATAATTCATGTTTGTGTGTCGATTTCCTACTAAACTCCAAAACAATGTCCTTCAATTTCCATTCTTAGCAACTTGCTAATTCCATTCAAAAGATATATTATTTAGCAACTTAAAGAGATTAAATGCAGCATACTGAAGGTCATATATATTACATCATTACTCATGAGAGAAGCTAATGATCATAAATGCTATAACAATTCTACTGCACATAATTTGTACTACTGCCTTCAAATTCTTAATTGAAAGGTAAAGTGAAAATCCTTATCGCCAAAGATGGCGCGATGGCATAAAGCATCTAGATCTAGTTTGCACGTAACAATCACGTTATTGTTCTTTTGAGCTTTTCAAAAGGAACATAAGCAAAACTCTTTCCATTGAGTTTTAGGAATAACTTATCAACATTAATGTAATCATAATAGAAGTGGTTCGGCTGCCTCAACATAGTACTTATAGTATGGACAAACCTCTTCATTGGACATGCTTGGGTTTTCCCCACACTCCTTTTTGAAAACCATCTCTAGCTGCAAACCAACAGATAAATTTATCACATGGTTAATAAATAAATTTCTTTCTATTTTTCACAAAACAATATACCTAGTTACAAATTTTTCATAAAAAAGTACTCCTAAATAATTTCTGAATAATATCTTATAGATTTAACAAACTTTAAAACAGTAAAATAAAATATAAAATTCCCAACAAAAAAAAGAAAGACATCTGCAGAGGGATAAAAAGTGCCCTACAGATGAACATTTAAAGGATAGTTTCTAAAACAGAGGGATAAATTGAGAAAAACTAAAACTAGACAGCATGGAAATCTATTAACTTATACAATAACTAACAAGCCAATATAAACACAGCATGGAAATGTGATTGTAGCAAACACAAAAATCTAAAAATCTCCAATTCCTCAAAGTTGAATAAATTCCAGGAAAGAGAAACCACCAAATGAAAAATAACAAAAAGATGATTTTGCAAACATCGAACAGACCTGTAAGTATATTACACGCCAATCCTGTATTATCTTCCCAAGCTTACGCCTCTGCCATGCACTATTTGAACAAATAATTTTGACCAGATTTATAATTGACTGCATGATGTGATTAAGATGGGCATGTCAGATAAGGCAGCAAGAGCTACATAAGGCATGCTAAAAAGATGCCTCCCCGCCCAGCCGACCAGGTGCTAACAAGAAATCGAGTGCAAATAGAATATTTCTGTGCCACCAACAATAATAGAATGAATTTGAAACAATCCTTTCTACCAAATCTCAAGGAATGGCGAAGTGACTAATAAATATTACATTTACGCCATAGAATGATGCATGTCGTTCACCTGTCCCAGTTGTAAAATGAAATCATTCTTTTGAATATCATGGTTCTTTTTAGCTTCAGGCACCGCTGCAGCTCTATTAATAATTGCAAAGACTGGCTCCCGCCCATGGATTTTACCATCTTGAACAAGAAGAAGCTGTTATATAAGTTGAAAGGATTGAAAAATGAAGAATACAATGGGAGAATTATAACAATATCGCTAAAAAATTGCAGAGAAAAAACACACACACTCAGAAACATCACAGTTTATGACTGGAAGCCGAGAGTTTCCCTCTGATAAAGGTGAAATCTGATCAGAAACAAACGACTAATGTGCACAAAGTACACAAACTTAACATCAGAAAATCACACAAGTAAAGAAAACAGATACTTCAAAAAAAAGAAAAAGAAGAAGGAATGACTACATCTCCAAAAGAGTAACAACCTCAAGAAAAAAGAAACCCAGAAAAGCTACATGCTAAACTACAAAATAAATACTGCAAGAATTCATAATATTATCGTATCAAAAAGGAAATGTTGGAGGAGGAGGAAAAAGAAAATAAAAGCAAGCCAAGGGAAAGCTAACCTGGAGATGAGCTCTGGCAACCAAATCAGGTTGAGATTTCTGGAACTGAACTACAAAGTTTAATAAACTCTCCAGGGACGGCTCCAAAGAGTATGAACATATGACGCCTAGATCATGAAGAAGCTTTCGAAAATATTCAATAGCCTGCAAAAGAAAACGAAGCATAAAAATTAGGTTTAATGACGCAAAATTATGCAAGATAAGCCTAAAAAAGTAAAAGTAATTTACGAATTGTATTTCTTGTCCTCTTTGAATTGCACTCCATAATTCTCAATTTCTTTGTGAACTAAATCCGTGTATCTTCTTTAAAAACAAAAAGGTAATGATTTTATTCTCACCTCTTTCCAACTCAAAATTTTAATAGCACGTGGAGGAGTAGGGGCAGATAATCTGCAATTCAAACTAGCATCAAAACCAATTGGTTGACAACCAGAAGCGGTTGTCCTTTTTTTTACACCATCTTCCCAAGCTCCAAAAGCACTAGATCTAAGGAATTCCGATGAAGAAAGAACGGATTCCAACTCCGATATGCAAGAGGCTATGTGCTTTCTTGCCAACTCCAAACCTCTGCCTTGTGGCCTCCTCAAACATGTAAGAACATGATAAAAATGCTGAAAGCAAATGAAATGATAGTGAATGATCTTGGTTTTAACTCTTCAAGCTAAAAAGGAAGTCATAAAATAACGACTTATAGTGCATTTGTTTCAGCATTTCTCTCGCAAAAATTTTATTTGCTACAGTGTTTCAGCTCAAATTTTCAATTTGAACCAATGAAACAAACGCCCCATTAGACCATCTCCAATGCAAATTCCAATGCCAATGCTATATTTATCCGTTGGCAGCAGAAATAACATTTTTTTTTTAAAACAAGAAACTCGATTTATTAGAAAGAATGAAATGAAGTGTACAACGAAAAGAGGAAGGGTGCCAAAAATAACATTGCATTACAAGGTGGTTTTCCTAATTAAATTCTAAAATTTGGCATTGACACACAAGTTCGAGATTGCATTGAAGATACTCTAATAGCCCGCCGGAACATTATCCTCTGGAAACATTTGGCAGGGAAAACAAATAACATAAAAACTTGTCACTGTGTTCATAAGATGTTTTGATATGAATGTAACCAACCATGTCCAGAAAAGAGCAAGAACGGGCCCAAAATTGAACTTTTCAGAACTTTTGAGATGTCACTAAGGATGCCCATACTTAAATAACGCACATGCAAGAGTCTAAGTATTTATCAAAGCTCATAGTAAGAAATAAACACAGGCTAAAACCTTACGAAAGCGTAAACGGCATAAAAAAGCTTTGCAGTAGCCTTCTTCCATATCAAGATTAGTTTGTAAAGGCTCTACATCTGCACCCAAAATTAAATGAATATTAACCAAGAAGATATTGTAAAGCGTGTGAATAAAGTCAAAATGGCAATGATTTTCAAATGACAAAACATCATCATCATGCAAGACAACATCAAGCCTTAGAAAACATAAGGTAGTTAACGAAGGAAAAACTAATGCTTACATCTGCAATGTTGAACTAGCATGTGTGCTATCATCAACGAAACCAAACAACGCAGCTTCAGGCAATTCGAGACAAGACTCTAACTTGGTAACATTAGAATAAACATTTCCATCAAGTTGAGATTCTAGAGTTGATAAGTAGACTTCTTTTTTATTTTTATTTTTTTTCTTTTGCCCCTTTGATTTTTACTTGAGAAAATTACATGTTATGTCACTTTCAAAAAATGTGTTTATTCATGCCACACTTAAAAAGTGCCGTACTACCACTCATATTATATGTTTAAGTTGTATCACACTTAAACATATGTGGCATTAATAAAAAGTAAGTTTCAAGAGAACATTTTATGAAAATTCCCCTTTGTTACTTTACCAATTGATGATATTCATCTTTCCAAAATTGAATAAAAGTCTCAAAACATATTAAATAATTCGAGTATATTGAACCTATTCCTATAGATCTAATTAACTTCTCCTAGTGCCAGTCCCCTGACCACTATTATTATGTTATTTAACAAAGTATAGGACGGCCTTATCATAATTGTTTAAAAGAATTACACTGCGATATGGTCTCAAACTGTATACACCCAACAACAAAGGGGGGGGGGGGGGGGGGGGGGGGGGGGGGGGGGGGGGGGGGGGG